>RJWM01006891.1:70245-81557 GCA_004363535.1 Dasyprocta punctata | reverse complement strand
GTCCCATTCAGGGAAGGGGTCGTTTCCACGCATCACCAAGGCAGTAATTATTAAAGAAGCCGTTCATAACTAGTCACTGAGCTTTCCTTCACTTTCATTTCAAGCTCAAATAGAGGGAAAATCACTTCTGTCACACAAAGTTATACACACTTAGCACTCTAGTTGGCTGATTTTGGAATATTTAACATTATAGCAATGAAAATAAGTTTTTAAAAATATTGTTAGTTATGATTTAAATAATAAAGTAAAAAAATACTATCAACATCTTTATGATATCTTAATGAAATGAAGCCTCGATCAAATAATTCCTAATAAACTGGGCACAATATAATAATATATAATTTATTTTACTTCACATCACTGACCACTGTTAGTGTCACTATAGCTACCACCACAATCGTCCTAACCGTTCCTATAATAAAAGTCATTATCAGCTGGTTACCAGCTATAATATTCCCACAAGATGACTATTTTAATGTGTGCGATCCACAAAATAAATCTCACTGGTATGCTGAAAATATGCATTTAATTAGTATGATTTAATAAAATATAGACAATATTAAGAAGCAAAGACAAATGCTCCCCCTTGATCTTGGATGTTGTTCTTTTAAGTAATTCAGTGTTCCAGTAATTTCCTTGATATTGAGTAAACCCAGGGAAAACACTTATGTCTTTATATCGCAGTTACGTGTGTCTATAATGATGAGTCTGTTGTTCCCTTTCTTTTGGAAAAACTCACTCTGTGCTTTTTCTTCTACAGCTGAAAGTTCCTTTACAACCAAATTTTAAACCAAGAAGAAGCTTTGGTCTTCAATGACACAATGAATCTGTGAGAAAACCGAGCTGCTTTGAAAGCTGCAGGAGTTGGATTAGTCACATATTAATTAGAGATTACAAACTGTCACCATTAGGATAAAAAAAGGTAATTCCATTAAAACGAAATAAAATAAAAAGTGGAAAATCATGTGCTGTGATATATACAAAAAAGTAAAAAAATACCAAGAGCCCTGTTTGCAATTAAAAAAGAAACACTTTTGTTGTCGGAAGGGTACTCGACATCATGCAGAGGAAACACACCCCCTAAGGACCGGTGTTGCATAGAGTAATTCCAGTACCACCTCGGGGGAGCCTGCTGCCCAGGCTGGGCGCCCTGGCGGGATCTCACACTCCGGCAGGGGGCGCTGGCGCGGCCCGCGCAGGCCCAGGAGCACAGTGCACCCTGAGCAAGCCTCCTCTCCCCGCGGGCGGTAGCTCCCAGGGGTGGCTCTGGCCTCGGCCCCCATGGGTGACTCGAAGGGAAACCCCGTGGCTGCAGCCAGAGCCCAGCCTTTCCGTGGCGGAGGGAGGTCTTCTGGACCCACTTCCTCTCCGTTATGACTAGCTTCTGCTGGAAATATCCATGGCAACCATCAGCAGCTCGAATACTCTCTAAAAATAAAATTCTAGCAATACCCTATTTTCGATGCTTTTCCCGCCCCATGCCCAGTGGTACTGCACACCCACAACCATGGTGCCAGAGGTGGGTGAACCATGGATCCCCAGGGGTGCCATGGCCAGGCTGGGGTGCAGACGGGTGAATTTTTATTTCCTTAATGAATATGAGCCTGGGGTATTTTAGAAATTCTTTCATTTTAGTGTTTTACATCTCTCTCAAATTTAAGGTATTTTTTCTCCAAAATAGAGAAAATTCAACATAAGACCAATGTTTTGGAGTTGGTTCTTCTGAATCCCACTAAAATCTCACTTTGAATAAAGTAGCAACTTTTAAATTCGAAATGCTGGGAAGCAATTTGGTTTATTTTGGGTAGAATATGGGAATAGGATAAGATCAGTGTGATTCATTTCATTGAATGTAACAAAATTTGCATATCTTTTTCATTTAATTCATCTTTTTTCAGGCTAAATCAAAGTTCATATTTTAAACCAAAAAAATGAAGATTTGTTTTTTTCTAGTTTACTGTTTTTTTCCCACACCAATGCCTGCCATTGGTTTGGAGGATGATATTACATATAAAATTGAGAATTAAAAAGCTACATAATAATTATGCCTCACTTCTGTGTATAAAACTATATTTGGAAATGTGCTTTCATATTTCATAGGTCTCTTGATTTAATCATCCCAACATCCCACAAGGAAGGCTAGGAATATAATATAACTTTTATCCTATGGATAACAAAAGTGGAGGGAAGTGCATTTAAGTGACATTCACAATGTCAGTAGCAGAAGCCAGGATTTTGGCTCCACCAAGTATGTTTTCCACAATTTCATGTTATTTCTTCTACTACTGTTGGTTGATGGGGAAGAGGATTCTTCATCTTCGTGACTTAGACATTGGTTGTTTCACTGTATATTATTAAAATAGTTCAAAGTCTAGTTTAACTTCAAATGTTGACATTGTACATATTTTCCCAACATATATGAACTTGATCAGGGTGATACTGTCACTCAGGGAGGGAACCACAGTACTAGAGAAACTTAAGGGTGGAGTCAGAGTTTTCCAGATTTCATTACACAATTAGTGAGCACAGGGTAAAAACATCATGGAAAAGCAGAAAATGACACCAATTTAATCAATGGCATAGGACTAATATGATATTTTTGCCAGAGAAAGAATTTTTCCTCTCTGACAATACATTACTCAAGAGAAAAGAAATATGCAGGATACACATTAATTTGCAGTTCCACGAAGAACAAGTGATCATGCTTCCTAGAACATACCAATGTAATCCAGGTCCTTTGGTATGTGGATTGAAAATGCCTTAGCTTAATGGAAAGTTATGGAGACCTGGACATTTTCAACCGAATTTCCAATATTATGTGAGTCAACAGTCTTTATCTGCCAGACATGGTTTTATTTCTAGACAAAGAATTTCATTTTTACCTAGTATTATCTTCACTCTACACTATTAACAGCTATACTGAAACAAATGTGCTTTACCACATGGATTCCACAGTCGGTGTCGTGTACCCCTTCACATCTGGACGCCGAGTAACCCTGCCGAAGTCACCGCAGGCCAGGACTTCCAGGCCGCCTGCCTCCTCGGCCTGTGAGCCCCGCCGTCTTTCTACAGGCCCGGGCACACGCCACAGGCGCATCCTATGTTAGATCTCAAAAAGTAACTTCTCTGAGAACAGAAGATGAAGAATTTTTCAATTTTAGAGAACTGAGATTTGGTTCGTCAGTTCTTTCAACCATGCCTTCTTTGCATGAAAGTTACTTGCGTGCTGTATTGAGACCATGTTCACGCCTGCATCTCAGATCTGCTCAAAGATTCGCCTCTGCCATAAGAAATCAAAATTCCCCTCCCGCCTTTGCTTCACCGCCAAGAGAATCCAAGGCCTCAGGGCCCCACTGCGTGGCTCTGTCTTCAGGCCCTGCACCATTTTCCTTCGTGTCCTTCTCCGCTGCCCGAGACAGTGAGTTCACCGGGTTGTGATGGTGCTGCTGCCTGGTGGTCCCCTCTCCTGCCTGCCCCAGCGGGGTTCAGCACAAGTGTCCAAGAGTCTCCATCGCGGCGGCTCCTGCTGCCCTCCCCGAGCACACACCATCCTTAGTGAGTCGGGGTGGGACTGACCAAGAGTTTATGCCAGTTGACAATTCTTTTTCTGAGATCCACTTTGTCAAGCCAGACACAGGCCTCACCAATCAAGGTCTTTTTCATAAATTTCCCTCCATTGGAGAAAAGCAAAATCTAGAAAAAAATAACACACATTATATATGTGTGTGAATATATATATATATATATATATATATATATATATGAACGCACACTCGCACACACACACGTCTAGTTTTTAACTGTTTAACAGACCCTGAGACATCAAAGAAACAGCACAGACAAGACAGGACAGGGTGAGAATGGCAAATATGGGGTATTTGTCTTGCTTTTGTTTTTTATCTTTTTTTTTTGCAAGAGAACTAATAACCAAGATGTTCTCAAAAGATTTCCACGATATAAATTAATTCATGTCAACATTTTAAAATTATTACCCAAAGACACACCCAGAAGGGTATGAGAAGCCTAGATAAGAAGCATATAGCCAGCTAATTCTAATTAGATGTGTGCCAAAAATGATGGGAAATTTACAAAATAACTTCGATGCATCTTTACTAGTTCATTAAATACTGAATCAAACAGAAAAAATCATTTGAATTCTGAGTAAATAGGATTGTATTTCTATTTAGTATTTGCTGATTTTAACTATAGTATGCACTTACAGCATGGTTCTTTAAGTCATGTATAGAAATAATGTTATTCTACAGATCTGAGACTATAGAGATTTTTTTAAGTAGTTGAAAGAACTGTAGAGAATGTTGGGTCAATCCATTAATCTTTGATACTTTTCTGTGTTTTTCTCCCTTCTCTATTACTCTTCAGAATCTCATGCAGGTAATTCAATCTTTTTTTTTTTTTTGCCTATCTAAATCCTTTATTTTCTTCCAACATTAAAAATATATTTCTGGCTATGACGTGTCTCCTGGTTTTGGGTTTTGAGGTTTCCAGTGACCCTGGAGCATCACTTGAATCACTGTCTTACCAAATGGAGTTCAGAGCTCTTCCTCCTGCATGGCTTCCCCTCTGTTCTCTGTGAGCCCCGTCCCTGACACATTTGGGCACATGGCCTTCAGAATTTCTCCTTTAGTTTTGACTCCACTGTGCGCTGACCCTAGTTATTCACCTTGAAGGGTCTCTGCTCTCCAAGGCAAGTGCTGTCTTTGTCCTTAGCACGAGGCTTTCTGTGCCAGGACCACAGGCTGCCTTCCTGTTTGTTCCTCTCTCCCCGTCAACCTGCGTTTCTCCTGTCACCTTCGTCCTGTCTCCCGAGGATGTCATGTGAGCAGAGCCCAGAGCGCTGACTGTCACTGCCGCAGAGGAGGAGCCAGCGTGGAAGCACAGGCCCCTCGGTACCCAAACCATTGTGCAAGACAGCCTAGGGCTCGTGGCCCTGGGAGGTGGTGAGGAATGGTCTGTGACCCGGTGTGTCGAACTAAGATCCCAGAAGTCACCAGGTTTGTTCGGAGAGATGCGGAGGGGGCGCTGGGTGGAGGGGGGTGAGGAGGGAGGGCGGATGGGGAAGAGATGGATGTGCCCGGCGTAGGGGTCTGACCCCACGCGAAGCGGGTCGGTGCAGCTGGCGAATCGGGTGAGTAGAAAAGTATCTAAGAAGCTGAGACTGAATTGATACCATTACAAGACACTTTGGAGGCCTCTGAATGATTCCAGGTAGTAGCAAGTCCCTGAGGAGCCTTAATGCAACCCAGCCAGGGCTTTGACAAGCCCAGTCTGGCAGCAGCGCGATGGAACTAATGGACAGACCCCACAGGAATGAGCAGGTGGCCGGGAAATCACGGACATGGGAGAACAGTAAGGATGGGCTGACGAGGGCAAGGGCCAGTGAGTTGGGCGGGGAACAGCACTGACCGCGGAGAGCAGCGCAGATGGGGCAGCCTGGGGTGGGCTGAGCCGGACAGGGCCCTGCGTACGTGCACCTCGGAGAGTTAACATTTTCTCCAACGCCAGAGGTAAATGATTGAGTAGCAAATACACAAATGCAACGGAAGTGAAAAATGTAAGGCAGTAACTATCCAAGAGAGGCTACCTGAAGGGAATGCCCCGCGGGGCTGAGGCTGAGCCTGAAAGTCTCGTTAAAGGAAGGCTCTCGGTCGTGGCGACACACTCTCGTCTTTTTCTTGACCACCTTCTTTTGGGTAGAGATGTTCAGCACGTATATTTTCACATACAAATCTGAAAATAACATTGCAGCCCATTATGGTCCATCGATTTTATAATTTTTATTGCGATAATTATAATTTCATGCTGGGAGTTCTTCCTATTGTTTATAGGGACACAGATTTCAAGTACAATTTGCTTTAGGAAACATAAATGGTTAAACACACACCACTTTTCTTAGCAATTTAACTTTGTTTCTTGCTGTTTAATGACTATATCACTAAGTAATGTGTCAAAAAATCTAGCAAAAAATTAAGAAAAAATGAGTTTATCTATGTTGTAGAAATTAACTTTCTTCATCTATTTCTGATGTGTTTGCTATCCAGCCTAAATGTTAATGTTTCACATAATATTTAAGACACCTCTTAATAAGTTCCTAATTTATGTTTATTTTTAGCATAAAGTTAGATACCTGGTAAATGGTCAGGAGACTTAAATTTGTAGGTAATATTTCTGCACTGGAGAATTTCAACTATTAGTTGTTCACCGTCTGTCTTCATTTCTTTTTTCAAAGCAATCTTGATTTCTCCCATTACCTGAGTTTTAACTGAAAGAATACAGTAAAAAAGTTGAGAAATTTATAAGTTTATTAAATGTTTACTTCAATAATCGACACATGCTCTCATTTACTGAATATTTATCAAGTGATAAGCCCCTAACTGCATCCTGTGGATACACAGATAAGCTCAACACAGCCCAAGAGTGTAGGCAGTAAGTAGCCTCCTGGGAGAGGGATGAATTCCACAGATTCAGTGAAATCTCTGTAGTACACTGACAGGCTAGTAACAAAGGAGGTGGAGGAAATACACGTGGATGTGTCACTGAACGGTAGAATTTTAGGCCAAAAGAGGTAATAGATGAGACAATAGGAAAAATGTACAGAAAAAAAAATTCTAGCATAATTCGTGGTAAATAACAGCGTCATGTGAAACACAAAAAGTTATTTTCCAACAATTGCTCCTCACCAGGCTTGCTCCGGGACACTCACCAACACAGCAAGTACCACGGAGTATTACTTTTCTCCCTTTCTGTTTTCCTTTGTAAAAGGCATAACCAGCAAGAATACTCAGTGAGGAAACCGCACAAGGAAGGGTACGATGAGCAATGCAAAGTGGACTTAGCAAAGCACCCCGTGCTGTGCTTCATTTCGAGTTTTCCGGTGCCAGAGAAGGCGCTCATTCTGGGTCAAAACCGTTACTAATCCACCTGCTCCTCCATCTGCACGTGCCCATCTAAGGACTGCACCGACACACACTGTATCTCCCATTCGGCCCCGTCAGAGTTCCCTGTTTCAGAGAATGAACGCAGTGGTGGCCAAAACAGCACGCTCCTTGGTGTCATGGTTTCCCCTTGGTGGGGAAGAAACAGATTTCTGTCCATCAATGCATGATCAGAAAGAGAAAAGTTCTGAAGTACAAGAGTGTTGTTTCAAGAGACCATAACCAAGGAGCACCAGCCTGGGAAGTGCTGCGCGCTTCATCTCACGTCGACAGATAGCTGGAAAAGCGCTTCGATCGGGAGGATGAGGAAGGCGTGACGGGTGCAGAGGGTGGGGAGAGAGCAGTGTGCTCCCCAACGGGACTCCATCTGGGGACCGGAGGCCCGCGAGATTTTACAATCCTGTTCACCAAGGCTATGTTAACAATGTGGTTTTCACTTTTAGAACACAGGACTCTACTGACAGTCTCTAAATACAACTGTTAATAATTCTCACACATTTGGTCCCAGGAGTTCTTCACACTCTTAAAAAAATAGGAAGGGCTTCTGAGAACTCATATGTGGATTATTACTACCAATGTTAGAATTAAAATTTTCTAATTTTTAATTCAAATGTGAAATTGGGTAGTCAAAAATTTTATTAACTTAGGTAAAATTAAAATATTGTACATATAAATGTTTTAACAAAAATAAGCATATCATTTAAACAAAAATGAGAAGTACAGAAGATTCCTAAATGCTTGGCTGAGCAGAGGACAAATGGATCCTCACACTTGTTCCCACATGAAAACCACTGCAATACATTATTTTAGCAGAAATGCATAAAATTCATCTCACATCGACAGACAGTTGGAAAAGAGAGGAGCCCCTTCCCATCCTTTCCTGGCCACTGGGGCTACTCTGTGATACTGTTCCAACATGTATTTTAGAAGTCTTTTAGAAGTTTGTGGTAATGGGGAATCTCAAGCCCAATCAATGAATTTTTGCTATTATTTTAAAAATCCATAAAAAAAAAAAATCCATGAGTCCACCCTACACTTCAAGTGGATTTTTTAACTCTGCCTGAGTTGATAGTAAACATAGTCTTACACAAATACTTTACATGTTGAAAATCTCTTAAAGGTGGAGAGAACAATTTGGCCTATACAGTGGACATTAAAGAGTTATTTTCTCATGTTTCCTGGTATGTTGGCATGGAAACAAGTTTTATTTAGCATTTTAGATTCGGTCATTAAACCTAACTTTGTGCGGTCTATAAGAAATAACACCGAATGGTCTAGTGGGAGACACAGAGACTGGTGCGTGTGCTCAGTATGTGGGATCCACAGACACATAGCAATTGAAGCCTTACTATCAGATAAAGTACAGGTCAGGCAAAGCACATCAAATGAGGCAAAGGAAATCCACAAAGCAAAACAAAGAATCCATAAATTATAATAAAGATAAAGCTATTACAAATACCTGTGCACCCTGATACAAGGTTACAGCTACAAAATACGGCGTAGGAGGACATACAAGGATGAATGAAAAGAGTGATAAAGACTTCAATACAGTGTCAGTGAGACAAGCCAGGCCACATGGGCTAAAATAAATAGACCATCATGGCACCACAATTGATAGAATAGATCTCCTGGATATATATCAAACCTACACGCTGATAGTGGAGAATACACCTCTTTTTGCAATCAATATGGAGTAGTCACAGAAATGATCACATATTATATTATGATGAAAACACCAGTAAGTTCTGTAACAATTAACTGATCACATACACAAAAACAACTCTTGGGTGAATAATAAAACTATGAGAAAAGTGATGAAAAATGATGATTAAAACTCTATACTTCAGAATCTAGGAGATTTAAAGTGATGATAACCAGAGGAAAATCCATACCTAGAACTCTAATTTCACTCAGAGTAAAGAAAATGTACATACACCAATGCTTCTGACAATGAAAAGTTTTTAAAAATGATTTAAATCCCAACTCCAAATCTGGGCAAAAAATAACAAAGGTATGAAAGAAGGTACAAGGAAATGATGAAGATAAGACACTCATAGGCAGAGAATCTTTTGAAAGTAGATACATTAATAAATAAAAATTCTGAAACTTTGAAAAAAAATCAACAAATTAGAAAACCCCTGGTGAATTTAATCAGCAACTTGTGGTGTCTTAACTACTATGACAGAACCTCTCTTTCAGGGATTTGGTACAGGTGAATATAATCCAACACAGTACTGTAATCCTAGTTGACTCATATTAGTTGAGATGTTCTTAACAGACAGGAACCTGCAAATCTCAAATATGTTTACTTAGACTTGTGAGTGAGAACCCAGTTCCAGTCACCTCACCATTTTAAATAAGAATTGCCACACTCATTTCAGTGTACACACTCCCTTTTGAAGGGTTCTCACAGGAAAATACAGTCTCCAAAATAAACAGTGAGAAATGGGGCATATCTTAGATGTCCTTTCTTCAACCTCTGGAAACATTAGGAGGAACAAAAGTAAAGTAAAAATCAGGAAAAGGTTAAGCAACAGCAACCCAACAAGGAATAAGCTGTAGTTTCCTGCTAGAAATTGTAAGAATTTGTGTCAAGGAATGGAAAGAGAAGATTCCAGTAAGGCACAGCTTCGTGGCATTCTGGACTCTACAGGGAAGGACGCCAGGAAAAGCCGGCAAGTTGACCGAACCTTGAGAGTCACCACCAACCGCCCCATCACTGAGAAATGAGCGGGGCCAAACCTAGAAGAGGTCAAGCTAAACCTTGGAGACAGGAAGTCTCCACTCAACACAGTGAAGTTCTCAGGGTCTCAGGATTATCAGAAAGAAATAGCCAGGGCTCCCCATTCCTGGCACCCCAAGATGAAGCCAAAGTAAGCAAAGCGTGGAGTGTCTAAGACACACTTGTGCTCGCTGGAGCAAACAATCGACAACAACATTTGACCAAGGCTCAAGGAGGACAGAAGCCTGGCAGCTAAACTGGCGAATCTGTCCGGCAGCTCTGTCCTTCCTCCACGGTTGCGGGAAAGTAGGGAGAGTGATGCACTCATCTCTTGCACCGTCTCTGGGACAGAGGGAAAGGCAGGAAGGCAAGGACAAGTCGTTCACAGTATTCGGAGCTAATGGAAACAGAGGTCAGAGCTGATCACACCAGCGAGCCTGACATCACTTTCTTCTGGGAGAAACTCACTTTTATAGGTCATGTTCTTCCCTTCTAGGCCTACAGCATCAATACACCAACCATGACGAACTTGCTATTTCCCATCTTCTCACCTGGGGGGAAAGGTGGGATAAAACCTGCTAATTGAATTTCTCAAGTTGTCACACCATTTCTATCTTGGAACCTGATGTTTGCATCTTCATGGAGTGGCACTCGTGAAAGTTCTTTTTATAAGTTTCTCTGTGTTCAAAGATGTTTCCAGCTCGCTTTTTAATGTTTGCACTAAGGGAAGAAAAAGACACGCTCACTGATGTTGTCCGGCAGCAGTTCCTTGTGCCGATCCAGGGCTTCAGGATCAGCCCTGTCTGCCCTTTGGGAGATTCTGATGGTCTTGTCCCTTGAAGCAGATGCACAGATGGAGGAGAAAAGCTCGGTGTTCTCTTTCTCCACGGGGTGGGCAGCAACTCAGTGTCTGCTCGAGACTTCGAACTAACAAATCTCCAGACAGGGTGTGGCGATGTTTAACCATAAAGAGGAAACAGCACAGGGAAAGTGCCGTGACCCATCTCCAGGTCTCTTGGTGTCCTGAAACCCATGCTTCTTCGGTTTTATTTAAAGAATTAAAGCTAGAGTGAAGGTCTATACACATTTTCATCACAAAAGATGATGACTATTTAAGCAGGTAGATATCTTTAATTTAAAACACCGCACAACATACACACATGTATGGAAGTAGGACGTGGTACTGCATAATATGTAGTTTTTATGTGTTAATTTCAATAAAGGGATAAAAATCTCACCGAGAGAAGGCATATATCTTGCAATGGGGCACAAACACAGAACTTGGTAATAGGAAGAAGGAGAGGAAGAAGAGATGGAGGGATAAGGATGACGTATTGAGATGACGAAATATCAGATGAAGTGACTGAAACAAATGGGGATTACAAAGTGAAGCACATAAGGAAGCTCATTTTAAAAGCACAAATGAATTAGAAACTTCAGGAATAAAGTTAAATAAAATGAATGCCTATGACTAACAAAAAGGAAAGAAAGGATTAAGGAAAAAACTTAAGAAGTTAGAGCACAATGATAGATATGTAGAAGACAAAAATCGGGTCCAGTATAACCAGTTTATCAACAAAAAAAAAAAAAAAAAAAAAAAAAAAAAAAAAAAAAAAAAAAAAAAAAAAAAAAAAAAA
>RJWM01006891.1:0-63385 GCA_004363535.1 Dasyprocta punctata | reverse complement strand
CCCTAACCAACCTTATCAAAAAGAGGAAAGAAAAACTCAGATTCACGCAATAAGAAATGAAAAGGGTAAAATCACTACAGACCCTGTGGAAATACAGATCATCAACACCTACTTTGAAAACCTTTGCTCACATAGATTCAGTAACACAGAAGAAATGGACAGATTCCTAGAAACCCATGAATTACCAAAGCTGAATCAAGAAGATGTAAAACTGCTGAATACCCCAATTTCTGCTAATGAAATTGAAAATGTAATTAGAACCTTACCAACAAAGAAAAGCCCAGGTCCTGATGGATTCACTGCTGAATTCTACAAGACATTTAGGGAAGTCTTAATGCCAACACTCCTCAGGCTCCTCAATGAAATTGAAAAGGAAGCAAGTCTTTCTAACTCATTCCTGGAAGCAAGTATTACCCTAATACCAAAATCAGAGAAAGATCCAACCAAAAAAGAAAATGACATGCCAATCTCCCTAATGAACATAGATGCAAAAATCCTCAATAAAATACTGACAAATAGACAACAGCAAGTTATTAGGAAGATTATACACCACGATCAAGTGGGATTCATCCCAGGAATGCAGGGATGGTTCAACATATGAAAATCAATAAATATAATACACCATATCAACAGAGCCAAGGACAAGAACCACATGATCATCTCAATAGATGCAGAAAAAGCTTCTGACAAAATCCAACACTCATTCATAAGAAAAACCCTACAGAAAATTGGAATATATGGTCTCTACCTCAACCTGATAAAAGCCATATATTATAAACCAACAGCCAACATCTTACTAAATGGACAAAAACTGAAAACTTTCAACCAAAAATCAGGAACAAGACAAGGATGCCCTTTATCTACACTCCTATTCAATATAGTTCTGGAAATACAGCCAGAGCAATTAGACAAGAGAAAGAAAAAAAGGGAATAAGTACAGGAAAGGAAGAAGTAAAATTATCACTCTTTGCAGACGATATGATACTCTACATAGAAGACCCCCAAAAATCCTTTGAAAGACTTCTAGATGTAATAACCAAATTCAGTAATGTTGCTGGATACAAGGTGAACACTCAAAAATCAATAGCATTCCTGTACACAAACAACAAAGTAACTGAGAGAGAAACAATGGAAACCACACTCTTCACTATAACATCCAAAAAATGAAATACCTAAGAATCAATCTAACAAAGGAAGTAAAAGATCTATACACTGAAAATTACATTACTCTGAAAAAGGAAATCAAAGAGGATTTCAGAAAATGGAAAGATGTTACCTGTTCATGGATAGGAAGAACAAACATCGTGAAAATGATCATTCTTCCAAAATTGTTATACAGATATAATGCAATCCCAATCAAAATACCATTTGCCTACCTCACAGAGCTAGAGAAAGCATTTCTGAAATTCATCTGGAACCAGAAAAGACCCAAAATAGCAAAGGCAATTCTGGGCAAAAAAGGGAAGGCAGGAGGTATCACAATCCCTGACTTGAAATCTATTACAAAGCTATTGTGATAAAATCAGCATGGTACTGGAATCAAAACAGACCAGAAGATCAATGGAATAGCTTAGAAGATACAGCCACAACTACAAACACACTCAACCACCTCGTCTTTGACAAGGGGCCCAAACATGTACATTGGAAGAAAGATAGCCTCTTTAACAAATGGTGCTGGAAAAACTGGCTTTCCATATGCTGTAAACTAAAACTAGATCCATGTCTATCACCATGTACTAAAATAAAATCAAGATGGATCAAAGATCTGAATATTAAAACAGGGACACTAAGCTTGCTGGAAGACAAAGTAGGTAAAAATCTTGATGACATAGGAGTAGGCAGAGAGTTCATGAACAAAAATCAAACTGCACGGGAAACACAGAATCAGCAACTGGGATCTCGTCTTAGTAAAAAGTTTTTGCATGTCAAAGGAAATCTCTAACAGAGTGAAAAGAAAACCTACCAACTGGGAAAATATCTAGCCAATTGTCCATCAGACAAAGGACTTCTATCTAAAACATATAAAGAATTAAAAGAAATGAAGGCCCTAAAATTCAAGGACCCAATCCAAAAAAGGACATCTGAGATGAATACACACTACTCAGAGAAAGAAATACAAATGGCAAGTAAACATATGAAAAAATGTTCAACATCAATGGTCATTCGGGAAATGCAAATTAAAACCACACTGGGATTCCATCTCACTTCAGAAAGAATGACCAAGATTCAAAAATCAAGCAACAACAAATGCTGGAGGGATTGTGGGGAAAAAGGAACTCTTCTCCACTGTTGGTGGGAGTGTAGACTGGTGCAAGCACTGTGGAAGTCAGTGTGGAGATTCCTCAAGAAGCTAGGATTAGCGATCCCATTCAACCCAGCTATCCCACTTCTGGGCATTTTCCCAGAAGAACTGAAAACATCATACCACAGTGATATCTGTGCACCCCTGTTTATAGCAACCCAATTTGTAATAGCCAAATCTTGGAAACAACCCAAGTGCCCATCAATCAAGGAATGGATAAAAAGATGTGGTATTTTTACATAGTGGAGTATTACTCAGCTACAAAGAAAGATTGATTTGAGACTTTTATAAGTAAATGGATGTGACTTGAGGCCATACTCATAAGTGAAATAAATCAAACTCACATGTATAAATACTGTATTGTCTCCCTAGTGCAAGAAACTGAGAAAGTATACAGGATCCAAAATCTACAATAAATACTGTGTAAGGGTAAGAAACTGCTCAAAGAGGAAAAGTAATTGGCATAAAGGAAAGGAGGAAAGAAGGAAGGAAAAGGAAAATGACCTAATTTTGTGTATATATATATATATATATATATATATACATACACACACACACACACACATAAGATAGCTAAAATGACTATACTACTAAATGTATTAGTTATTGGAAAAGAACAGTTAATACTCATATGATTAGATCAGTTTTACATGTCTATATCTGTTACTCTAAGCAACTGTTTTGAAGGTAACAATATGCTATATTACAACCATTGTCAAATTCCCATCATCTTGTTTTGTAAACCTATAGTGTTATTGTATTGGATTTGCTGTTGTTGTTTGTCCCTTTTGTTCTTTGTTTTTCTTTCTGTGTCTTTTTTTTCTCTTAAGTAAATAAAAATTAAATAAGTTTAAATTTATTTTAGAAAGAGAGAAAGAGACAGAGACAGAGAGATAGAATGAAAGACAACCCAGAATCCATTTCCCACTTTCCTAAACCACTGCAGTGCAGAAGAAAACATAATAATTTTTTTCTGTTTACCAAGCATTAACTATAATTTCCAACCAGGTGTTTTGATGCAACCTTCTAAAATGGAGTCCATGATAATTTTACTTTCCATAGTGAAAATATGTCTCTCTCTTCCAAAAGTTCAAAGACCTTTAGAAAGTGGAACTCAACAATTATATATAATTAGCACTTGCTTTTTCTTTACAACATAGCCACAGGTAGCAAGCAAATTTACTTGATTTTAAAAGTAAATCTGGTAATTTTATTTGTATTGAATTTCATCTCCTAGTTTCATCATCCTCTAGTGGTTCTATTAAAACCACTGACATGTTATTTTTTTAAATTTAATTCTCAGAAACATTTTCTGGATCAAGTTTCTTCCTCTATTGAATAGTCCATATGCAGGGCAACATTAAAGGAATGAAGAACACTATTTTATAAATTAGTTTTTTTTTTGTACTGGGAATCAAACTCAGGACCTCATGCTTGCCAGGCAGGTACTGTGCTGCTGAACTACATTCCTGGCCCCTAAGGGCAGTATATTTTGCAGTTTTATCCTAGTTATTTTCTGTTTGAAGAAGGAGGCGGGATGAAACTAATTTACTTAATTCAACAGAGTCTCAGACTCTATTCCAAGTACTCTTGGGAAGCATCTCATGAATTCAGTTCTGGACACATTAGCTAGAAAATGCAATGAAACTGAACCAGGCAGACAGCTCTTCACCTGTGTAGCTAAGAGATGACTGTAAATATTTGGACCCAGCACTTTGTACCAGCATGTGCTAGAGTTAGAAAGAGGATTCCTGAGAAAGGATTTGTAAAATGCTAGGAGACCAGATGCAAGTAATTTCTCCTTGGATTTGCTTTAAATAAAAAAGAAATCTTGGCCCCAACCCAGTGAGGCCCAGCAGAACCTGGGATGCAGGCAAGAGTGGTCCAGCAACAGTGAGACACTATTTCCAGAGGGCCCCACAGAGCAAGTGGGGAAAATCAATCTACCAAGGGAAAACTCACAGTACACAAGGCCCTGCTGTGTGTCGGATTTTGTTATGTAATGGTAGAGCTTGCTTCTGTGGTTAAAGGTACCAAAGTAATAGTTAGCACAGTTAGTCAGTTACTAGGCTGTGCTGGATGTTATTGTCACTGCTAATTGTGCTACTTCAGCCAGGGTGTCACATATGTTATAAACAGTTTTTCTCCCTCATATGATAACACTGTGATTGCCTGGGGTGATATCCATCACCATAGTCCAGTACAAAAGGAAGGAGTGCAGAGCCAAATAGATAGCAACCTTAATAAATTGGGAAGCTAAGGTCTTGGGAGAGACAAAGAGACCAAGAACCACTTACACCTAGAAGACATCTCTGAGGAATAGGCATTTCCTGGGAAGGCCATGATACCAGTGATAAAGCTATCTACCATAAGAAATATACAAGCATCAACATATAAAATAAAGCAAAATAAAACAAAATAAAATAGAAAATGACAATACACAGGAGGAAAATGCAACCCCAGACCTCCAGCGCAACCAGGACAAGTCCAGAGTGCAACGAGATGGAAGAAATTGGAAACCTCACACTGAAACTTTCTGAAATGATAGTAGCAGAAGTAAAACAACAAATGGAGGTGGATATAGAAAAAAGAATCTCTCAAGTAAAAAAAGAAATGATCAAAATGAAAGACATGCCCAATGAATCTAGAGTAGACACAGATTTAAAAAAAGCAGAGCTTAGGAAAACGATGGTAACCATGAGTGGCCATTATAGGAGAGAAATAGAAGCCATGAAGCAGACCCAAATGGATATCCTCCCAGAGATTAAAAATTCCACTGAGAGTCTATGCAGCAGAATAAATAAAGGTGAAGATAGAATATCAGATTTAGAAGATAGGATTGTGGTTAGCAGCCACAAAAGGAAAAATATTTTAAAAACAGCAAGGGACCATGGAAAACAAATTCAAGAGCTACAAGAAAAAGCAAAGAGGACCAACATAAGATTGATCGGAGTCAATGAGAAAGCTGGAGGTAGTAAAAAGGCCATAAAAATCTCCTCACAGAAGTAGTGGCAGAAAACTTCCAAAACATGGATAAAGAATTTGAGGTACAAATAAATGAGGCATATACAACTGCAAATAGCTATGATAAAAATAAATCTATACCATGGCATATAATAATCAATATTCCAGAAATTCAACACAAAACAGAACACTAAAAGCTGTTAGAGAAAAGAAACAAATCACTTATAAAGGAAAACCCACTAGAATCACTGCACAATTTCTCAAAACAAACCCTCAAGTCTAAGAGAGCTTAGACTGAAATATTTCAAGCCCTAAAAGAAAACAGCCTGTAGTCCAGATTGATGTACCCTGCAAAACTATTTTCCAGAATTAATGGAGAAATAAAATACTTCCATGACAAAGAACAACTGAAGAAATTCATGACCACAAAACTAGCTCTCCAAAATTCTTTGAATGATATCTCTAAAAGAAAGGAAGACTACAGTTCCCAAAACAGTGATAGAAAGAAGTAAAGCAAACAATTAAACAGAGTGTAAAGACTGGGAACCAACAACAGGAAAATAAAATGTAATGGGTAAGTCAATACTAATCAGTTACAACCATCAACTTAAATGGTCTCACTCAGTTCACCAATCAAAAGAAACAGACTGGCAGAATGGATCAAGTAGCAAGATCCAAAAATGTGCTGGATACAAGAAACATGTTTAATTCAAAACAAAATCCCTGAACTAAAAGTCAAAGGATGGGAAACAACACTCCACGTAACAGGAATCCTGTAAAAAGCAAGGGAAGCTCTTCTACTTGTAGACAATGACCACAGAGTCAAGTCAAGACTGGTGAGGAGGTCACTACATACTTGCTAAGAGAAAACTTCAAAAAGAAGAGATAACAATCATAAATATATATGCACCAAATACTGCTATACCCAGCTACATAATACAAATATTGAGGGACATGAAAAATCAAATAAACACTAAAACAATTGGAATGGCGGACCTCGATACCCCACTGTCACAAATAGACAGACCAACTAGACAAAAAAATCAACAAAGAAATTTCAGAACTAAACAAAACCTGTGAGCAAATGGACTTAGTAAAAGTCTACAGTGTTCCACCCCAGAATATCAGAATACACATTCTTCTCAGCTGCATGTTCTCTAAAATAGACCATATACTAGCCTGTAGAACATGCTTAAATAAATGCAGAGGAATTGAAAGTATTCCATATTTATTATCTGATCAAAGTGCAGTGAAAATGGAAATCAATGGCAAAGAGACCACAAAAAACATTTTAACACCTGGAAATTAAGCAACACCCTCCTGAACAACCTATAAGTCACAGATAAAATTAAAGAAGAAATTAAGCAGTATCTATAATCAAATGAAAATGCTGATACAATATACCAGATTTTATGGGACACAATGAAAGTACTCCTAGGAGGGAAGTTTATAGCAGTGAATTCTCACATCAAGAAAACAGAATAAGCTCCATGAAATAACCTAATACTGAACCTCAAATTTCTAGAAAAAGAAGAACAAATCAAATCCAAAGCTCACATGAGGAGGAAATTATAAAGATAAGAGCAGAAATTAATGCAATCGAGACTAAGATAACAATACAAAAAATCAATGAAATGAAGAGCTGGTTCTTTGAAAGACTAAATAAAATTGATAAATCATTAGCTAACCTTATCAAAAAGAGGAAAGAAAAGACTCAAATTCATGCAATTAAGAAGGAAAAGTGTGAAATCACAATGGATCCTGTGGAAATTCAGGAGATCACCAATAGCTACTTCTTTTATACTTCCATAGAGTTGCCAAAACTGAATCAAGAAGGTACAAAAATTCTAAATTCACTCTGATGAATGTGATCATTATGTATATATACCAATAAAATTAAGAAATATTAAAAATGAATAAAGAATACTTCTCCTTGGAATACTTTAAGAAATTTAACTCTTTATTCTTCCATAGTATGCAATCATCTATTACCAAGTAAATAGAAATATGCTATTGTGAATGGTAAATAACAATTCAATAGTTCAAAATAGCATATAAATGTCAGTCATATTATCTATTTCCTCAACCATGTGACATAGAATAGGTAGTATACTTTCAATGAAGGGAGGTACATTTTAGGTTGACTTATTTGAGAAAAGTCATACAACTAGATTAGCTACATCTAACGAGATAGTCTAGAATTATTAAAAAGCTGAGATAGTCTGTGTGTGATAATAGCTCTATGCCAAGTTCACGTATGCGCTCCTGTGTATGCTTGTTGGGGGAGATTTTAGAGGAGGTCAGCATGCATATATACACGAGTATTGAGGGGTACAGGGTCTGCTGTGGAAAGAATAGCTATAATCAAGCCAAGGAATGAATGCTTGCCCCTTTTATACAAAGCACTAATTGATGGACATGTCCTTTTGTGTTTGTCGCACGTAGGCAGTTGTCACTGACTTGAACAGTATTGACAGTGTGTTCCATTTGTTGAAGAACTCTGGTGTTCTGGCCCCATTATGTATGTCAGTAGCTTTTCTGGTATAAGGACTGGACCTTATTTACCTTTGTCTTCTTAGCGCACAGAAAAATATACCTACTCTGAATTGGATGTTGAATGAATGCATTTGCATGATTAATCTCTACAGTAAACTTGCAGGGTAGCTATCTTACCTAGATCTAAAGAAAGTGATTTATCAAGTCTCACTCAAAATTCTAGGCTCTTCCCATTCAGATATGCTGAGGTCACTGACAAAAGGTATTTTGAAATTCTTTCCAAGCCTATGGAAAATAAACGATTGTTGGTCTCTTAATTTTTATGTATATGCATATGTATATGTAAATGTATATGTACATGTATATCCCAGGCTCCATTAGTTGAAGGCATCTCAGCTAAATCTCACATCTTAGGGTTGGTTCAGCGGGGGCCAAGGAAGGGGGTCTTTTGTTATATTTTCCCTAAGTTTTCCTAAGGAGATGAGTTTGGTGAGCTTTCATTGAGACATTTATTTGAATAACCCAGATTCAAAGAGATACATCAGACAACAAGGCAGGCACTCCGGCCTGGCAGACTGAAGAGCTCTGTGCCAATGGGACAAGCTCGCACATTTGCTCCGTATCAAGTTATACAAAGAGGCCCTTTATCTCTGAGACAAAGCCAACAAGAACATAACTTTAGTCAGAAAAATAGATGCTTTCGATTGATCTCCTTCAGTAGCTTTGACGTTTTTGTCCTTCTGATACACAGTTTTTAGCATTCATTTTATTGTGACTAAAAAAATAATCAGGCATTTTGTAAAAATGTTTAATTGAAAGCTCCCAATTATCTTGTCAGAGACAACAACAGCAGACATATTTTGGGAGAAAGAAAATACAAAGTTAAATGAACGTGAAATGTTAGAGTCGTGAAGTAACTCCCCAGGGTGTCCCAAAACCAGGGCCCAGGGGCGAGGCAGCAGACCAGACACGATGGGCCACTTTGCTGGCCGTGACCTCCCCAGAGAAGGACAGGGATGAAGGCCAGGCCAGCTCCTGGGCCCACACGGCCTGGGCGGGACACTCGCTGGTGCTGACTGTCCACTCTGAGTGGGTGGGTCCCCTCACAGGAGCCTCTTCACCCAGAGAGACAGTGACATGTGACCCAGCTATTCCCTTTCTGGGAATCTTTCTGGAAAAGTTAAAGATATCATATTACAGCAATCTATGCACACCCATGTTTATAGCAGCACAACTCATAATAGCTAAATCTCGGAAGCAGCCTGTATGTTCATGAATGGATAAAGAAAGAGAGCTATTTACACATAATGGAGAACTACTCTGCCATAACGAAGGATGAATTTGAGTCATTCGTAGGAAACTGGATGCACCTTGAGACCACAATGTTAAGTGAAATCAATCAGACACACAAGCCTAAATATCACATGGTACTTTTTATACTAAAGACTCAAAGTATGAATAAAGAGCAAAATAAATGGTGCATAATTGGAAACAGGAGATGGACCTTTTACAAAAGAGAAGATGCATCTTTTGCCGTGGAAGACAGGGCAGGTCAGAAGTAAAGTGAAGTCAAAAGTGGGCCTGCTAGTAAACCTAGACAGAGTTACATGGCTGGTGGGAATCCTTGGACGTGTTTAATGCTAGAAACAGGTGTCAGCTTAAACAGTCACTCTCAGAGATGGATTTGAAGGATGCTTTACCTCCAACCGCTTCAAATACAGGTTAAGGGAGCAATGAAGAGATTAGCTTTTCCTTTTATGAAATACGATGAAAGCCAGGATTTGGGCAATAGTTGGAATGGGGAGAAAGAAGAAATGTAAGACACACTTAAGAAGCAAAATCTGCAAGGATGTAGCAATCGCCCAGCTGCAGAAATGAAATAGTGGCTGGAAGACCAATGTGACCAAGCCTGAGGAAGGAACGGTGGGAGGAGTGCGGATGGCTGCTGTAGTTGTTGGTGGTGCTGGATCAAACCGCGGACGTGCACACCCAGGCGAAAACACAGCGGGAGGAATTTACAGGTCAGATGCTAGTGCCCGCACTTCTTTCCTCAAGAAAACACATGCCAAAGGAAAAGTTTACAAAACTTCCCAAACAAGAAATTCACATATTTGAAGATTTAAACATTTTACAATTTTATGTTGAGGCCAGAAAAAAATTATTCTTAATAAGCAATTGCACTTCTTCAAGCAACCAAAGTGTGTATTTCTGGAACACACCTTCGTGCTGGTGAGCCTGGTATGAGAACAACTTGATCTAGATTGAATTCTAGGTATTCTTCAGGCAGGAAGAGAAATTAATCACTTATTGATTAACAAAGGTTTTACTTTTAAAAGCAGGTTTTTAATTAACTTAATCATATTTTTTCTTATCATTTCATTTTTTTATTCTGCAGCAATTATTTTCAGGAATTTTTATTAAAATATTCCATTTAAATACAAAGCTAAATATTTTATTTAAAAATATCTGTGAAGAAATAAATGGTTAAATTTAATCATATAGGACTCTAACAGGTCATATACAGTAATACGAAAATCTTTATGTGAGCCTGGCAATCCACGTTCCTAAAGTCACAAGAAAAACACATTCTGAAACTAGTTCAGATTCAGAGTTCCAGAGCTCACAAGCCAATGAGTAGCAGTTTATATTAATTATACTCAGATAATCTCACTGGTGACTACAAAAAAGTAAACTGCAAATTGACTAACAAGTATCACAGGAGTTTCAGAACCAAACTAAACTGAACGAATTGACCTGAATCATGTCCCAAGTAATTCATCATTAAATAAGACAACATGAATGTAAACTCTCAGAATTAAAAGTAAAAAACACTTGAAAAAAAAAGATATAGGTCTTGAAAATAAATTGTTTAGAAATGGGTATTTTTTCCTTTGGCCTCTTGCAGGACTTCAAGTAACTGAGGTCACTTTCAGTTACCTTTAAACTTTAAAATAGTTAGAAGCCAAACAGAACATGCTGCTGCTGGACCCAGTGCAGGACCTTGGTTCTGAAGGCTGCTGATTGAAATTGTTCAGCCAATAACCTGTTTCTGTGATTGAATAAAATATTAATCAGGGAAAGAAACATTTTCACAAAGGATAAATAATAACGCAGTTCATTTTCAAAGTATTTTGAAAACTTTCATTCTTCTGCTCCAAAGAAATTCCCTGTTATTTCCTGAAAGCATTGAAAAGCACCCGTATTAGCACACAAGTCTTTCCACTTACAGAGTCCTGACTTTTGGCTGGACCTGCTTTCAGGAGCAGCGGCAGTGCTGTGAAATTCTGATATCTTTGTATAATGTCATAGACACAGAAAGCAGAAGACACTGGACTAGCTCCCTCAACATCATAGGATATCTCTGGAAGGAGTTACTGTTTTAAAAAATGCCCGTCATCTGCACTTGTGTGGCAGATTTGTCCTTCACTGAAAGTGCTAGCACGCGCACACACACACACACACACACACACAATATATACACATACACACGCATGCAGTTCAGTATCTAGAAGGCGCGGATCCACCAAGCTTTCTGAATATGGAACAACAGATCAGCGGCCCATAAACAGAGATGAAGGGAAGACAGCAGACTCAAGCATCCTACCTAATTTAAACTCTGTCTTACTCTTCTAATCCATCTTTAAATTGTACTGTGTGGTGCATCCAGATTGTTTTTTCAAGCCTTGCCAATTTCTTTCTTTAAAATTCTGTGAAGCATAGGTTTGCATTTCAACATTTTCCTCAGTTCCTTATCCTCATTTTAACATTGTCCTTTGTTACCATTTCTCTGAATTTCTCCTTTATAAATCCTACTTGCATTTAAGGACTGCTCATTCCACAGGACCGTGATTGCAGCACTTTCTCTGTAGGACGCTAGTGTCCAAACCTCTTCTATTTCCGTTTTGATTTCAAATCATTTTTTAGAACAAAGACATCGAGTTTATCTTCTAGATCACTCTCAGAGTCGCCTGTCCCTGTTTCTCTCCCCTCCACCCCGACCTGCACCCCAGGTATTTGGACTACGGAGGCCTCCGAGTGGCCCTGTGGCAGGTGAATGCCCATGTACCTCCACTGCGGGGCTGGACCTGTGTCCGCTTCCTCCTTGGAATCCGCCCACGTCCTCCCTTGCTGTCCACATCCTGGAGTCTGAGCTGCCCCCAGGGCACCTCGGGTCTCATCAGTTCACTGGGTCTTGTTCTCACCCTGCTCCCCGAGTCTCCCTCCGTACTGGGCTGAGACATAGTCAGGGGGCAGGTGTCTGCCCGCCCTGGTGTCCCATAGTCCCACAGGCTATGCAAGGCTCCTCACATTGCCGCCCTCGCACCAACCAGGCCTGCAGCCAGGTCTTCAACAAGGCCTCCAACCAGGCCTGCAACCAGGCCTCCAACAAGGCCACCAACCAGGCCTCCAACCAGGCCTGCAGCCAGGGCTCCAACCAGGGCTGCAACAAAGCCTCCAACCAGGCCTCCAACAAGGCCTCCAACCAGGCCTCCAGCAAGGCCACCAACCAGGCCTGCAGCCAGGGCTCCAACCAGGCCTCCAGCCAGGCCTCCAGCCAGGCTACCTGCTCTTTACATTCTTTGCCCAAGAGCTCTCTAGAAAGGTGCCATTTTGCCAGGAAGTCTTTCCCAGTCCGACCTGAGGCCGGGCACCCTGACACTCAGTCCCTGGCAGTGCCAGGACTCCTCTCCAGTCCCCGGGCGTGGCCATCTGTGCCCTGCGCGGTTTCTTTCCACCAGGACTCGGCGTCAGTCGTTTTCTACAGGTTCAGCTGTGCTTTGTGAAAAAGAACTACAGTCAGTAAAAATGCTGTCGTACTTTAAAATTATCCTGTGGTGGTCACTGAGGTCACGCCCCTCCTCCGGGGGTGGGACGGCTTTGGTTTATCCGAGTCTGGGTTTCTGGGTCTGATTTTGATTAGAGAGCAGCCGCGGAGGGGTGTTTTGTGCAGGACGCAGCGAGGGGCCGCAGCCGCTCAGCTCATCTCCCTACACAGTGCGCACGGGGGACGGGGCCCGCAGGCGCGGAGAGGCCCAGCACAGCACCCCGCTGTCACAGGCGCTGTGGCCGTCCTGGTTAAGGGGTGGGTGACGGCGACGGCGTTTCCGAGAGAGGCGAGTCCTCGAGTGGAATGAGAACACGTGCACACATTCGGCCGCAGCGACGCACGGTGCGCGGCCGAGGGAAAGCTCTGTCCTCGCGATCGGAGGCCCGTGGCCTGCAGCAGTCACAGCCGCGCGGCCTGCGTGAGCCGGGTCTGCTTTGGAGGAGCAGCTCGGAGCCGCACCCGCGCGGTGCAGGGGGACACGGAGGCGCAGGCGGCCTGAGCAGACAGCAGTTCTTCCTAAAGTGAGAACTGCTCACAGGGCACGCCCCCCCCCCCCCAGCTTTTAACGGCCCAAAGTCATAACAAGGTAGGTACACCGATTATCGGCAGGCGAGGTAAGCAGCAGGGTCCCCGCCGCTGGGTGCGGGGCTCTGGGCTTCGGCTTCCCGCAGTTCCCCAAGGGATCCTGGCCGCCGCCGCAGCCCAGGCTGCTCTGGGGCAAAGTGCGCTTTCTTTCCTCGGTTCGACTTTTTTTGTTCAGGTATGAAATGTTTTCCTTTTTAGATAACTATATAAATTTCCATGACTCACTGGATACCTAAGAGTACGTTTTAGTTAGAAAAAGTGAAGACCGAAGTGGTGGAAATGTAAATTACCGTCAATGAATTTCAGCATTTTCCAAAATTCCGAATTTTTCTCCTGGCTGAACATTCATACATTTCATTTTAACTTTTGAGAGAAGTGAAAGAGCAAATAGATAAAATGACCTGGTACTTGGAAGCCTCTGGACTTTATTTTTCTCCAGAGATTCCGCAGGTGACTGCCGCCAGGTGAAGTCTCCCAGGCGAGCGAGCGCTCTGTGGACCACTGGAGCAGGCAGGTGCCTCCCCGAGTATGTTGTGAAACGGAATCAGTTGCAGTAACTGACACTGAAGGATTTTAAGAGAATCAGTATCCTTTTTATCGCAAATGATACTAAATTTTTCTTTTTGTTACTCTTTGATCACTATCACTCATTTCACATTTTCTTATGTCTCAAAATGTTGAGTCACTTTATATTTTATGATGTTTAGAATATCAAATCTCATGCCTCATTTGATCTAACCCTTAGTAAAATTGCTAAGAAAAACCTACTTTCAGCTATTTTGTTTCTTTGATTCTTTACATTCATGTTTCTCAAAATAATTTCCTATTGCCTTTATAATGCATTGATTTTTAAATGGTTTTGGTAGAAAAAGTTTATCTGACTTTCCTTTGACTTTTCTCATCCTTGAGATAAATAATCTTAATTAAGTTATATAATTTTAATTCAATCCATACTTAGTATTTATAACTTCATTGTTTTACTGCTGAGATAATTGGTATATTGCATGGGGTTCTTTACTTCACTGTGTTTTTCCCTTAAAATATCAGTTATCTTGTTTTATAATTCCTTAGATTTCTCTGTGGCTATCTCTAATTGTTCCCAATATTTCCGTAAGTTCTAATACTCCTCTCCATTCTGTTTTCACTTGGCAGACACATCAGTCCTCTGCCAGTTCCTCTTCTCCCCTCCCACCCCACAGGTCTCTCCCCCATCAATCTTCTCTCTCTCATCTCTCCATCCATCCCACTGTAGTGGAGATGTCAAAGCGAAAAAAGATCAAGTTCTGTGCCAGCCCCCTCATCACTGCCACCTGGACCTTTGCCTGGGTCCTTCAGGGGCAGCCTACGATTGACCCTAGCTCAGCTGAAGATGTGTAGCACCACTGGCTCTGGTCTTGCGTTCCAGTCAAGCAATGGTGCTCTACAGCCCCTGCTCCCGTGCACTGGGGAAGCACAGCAGGGCCACACGTGCACCTCCCTGAAGACCAGCCCCCCGCCATGGGCCATCTGGCCCTGTGTGTATTGACTGTATTTCTCAGTATCTCAAGCTTCTCATGGGGACTGCTATTTTCTTATTGGGTTAATAGAAATACCTGAGACCCCAGAACACAGCTGACTCAAATTGAACTTTAAAACTTTTTAATAACTGGAGTCAAAGTCTCTCCCCACCCCTTCTCATTTTCCAGGTCTGCGGATTGAGCCCAGGGCTTTAGCAATGAGCTGCACAGCCTTTTTAATTTTCTTATTTTGACACAGGTGTCCATTAAGTTGCGAGGCCTGGGTTCAAACTTACAATTCTCCTGACTCAGTCTCCCAGAGGGCTGGCACTGTAGGTGAGTGTCACTGTACCCAGCAAAATCTTATTTTGATCAGATTTTCTTTGGAGTATTTCTCATCTTTTTCTTCTTCTCTTCTCTTCCCATCTCTTGTCTTCTCTCTTCTCCTTCTCTCTCCTCTTATCCTCCCCTCCCTTATTCCCTTCACTTGGCTTTTCTCCCTCTTCTTACTCCTCCTCCTCCTCTTTCTCCTCCTCTTCTTCCTCTCTCTCTGTCTCTGTCTCCGTCTCTCACCTGCTGTGTGTCTATTCTGTTTAGATCCTCCTCTCCTAGTTTGCAGATACTTGTGTGTGGGGTCAGTGGGTGTTTCCACATGGTGAATAGTTCACTACTCTAGTGGAACATATCACCACGTAGCTTTCTAAGATGTGGAGCATGGAAAGGGAAGTTGTAGAGACACAGATTTCACCATAGTGATTTTATTTCTTATTTGTCCTTAAAGGGTAGTGTACGAGTAGAATTTTGGTTTGTAAGCACCTCCACTTGAACAGAGGCCATGACCTAATACTGCCTTCCCTTGTAAGCCCCTATCATTGCTGTTGGCAAACTGTATTCATATTATTCATTCTTTGTGTATAATGTATATTACTTAATTATCTCCAGAAATGTCAGAGATCTTACTATCACTTACTTTCTGAATTATGATGCTATCCTGTGGTACAATTGTTTTTATTATCTCTTGAGTACAGAGGTTTGTTTTGTCAATTTAAGGAAAATATGCTATTTCAAATAGTATTTCATTTGTCTCTTTTTTGTGTAGTTTCTAGTATCTAGAATTTGAACTTCATGACTTAATCATTTATTTTCTTGTTTTAACAATTATAACTTTTTAAAATATTTCTCTTTAGTCAAAGACCATTTTCACTTCAATGCCAGTTCTAACTGTTGACCTAGTCCTTCTCAGTTGTCGTTTTGAGGATAACTGTGGGCGATACCCATTTAAGGTTGCCCTCTTTTTTCAGAGTACTGTAATTTTCAATGTACAGATCTTTTACATCCTTTGTTAGATTGATTCCTAAGTATTTCATTTTTTTCAATGCTATTGTGAAGGGTATTGTTTCCTTAATTTCTCCCTCAGGGTGTTTGTTGCTTGTGTATAGGGATGCTACAAGTGAGTGTTGACTTTGGAACAAGCTACACAACTGAATTTGGTTATTAAATCTAGAAGTCTTTTGGTGGAGTTTTTGGGGTTTTCTATGTAGAATGTCATGTCATCTGCAAATAATGATATCAGAAATGGAGAGCCATCCCTCACTCATGGGTAGGAAGAACCAACATGGTGAAAACAACCATATTCTCAAAATTGTTACACAGATTTAATGCAATCCCAACCAAAATATCATTAGCATACTTCATAAAACTAGAGAAAACATTACTAAAAATTCATTTAGAACCAGAATAGCAAAGGCAATCCTAGGCAACAAAGGTGAGGTGGGGGGCATCACAATCCCTGACTTGAAATTATACTGCAAAACCACTGTGACAAAAACAGCATGGTACAGGAAAAAAAATCAGACCCCAGGATCACTGGAACAGATTAGAAGATGCAGGAAGAACTTCAAAACACTCAGTCACCTTATCTTTGACAAAGGGGCCAAACATACTCACTGGAAAAAAGACAGCCTCTTTAATAAATGGTGCCAGAAAAATTGGCTTTCCACATGCCAATGACTAAAACTAGACCCATGTCTAACAATGCACTAAACTAAAGTCAAAATGGATCAAAGATTTAAATATTAAAACAGAAACACTAAATCTACTGGAAATGAGAACTCTTGAGGACATAGGTGTAGGCAAAGATTTCAAGAACAAAACCTCAATCACATGAGAAATACTACAAAGAATCAACAGCTGACACTTCATCATATTAAAAAGCTTTTACACAGCAAAATAAATCAACAACAGAGTGAAAAGAAAACCACAGTATGGAAAAAAAATTCTAACCAGTTGTTCCTCAGAAAAAAGACTTCTGTCTAGAACATATAAAGAATTGAAAAAAATCAAGCCTCCCAAATTTAAAGACCCAATCCACAAATGGGCATCTGAGATGAATACACACTTCTCAGGTGAAGAAGTATGAACAGCAAATAAATATGTAAAAAAAACGGTCAACATCATTGGTCATTCAAGAAATGCAAGTTAAAACAACACTGAGATTCCACTTCAACCTGGAAAGAAGAGCTATTATTAAGAAATCAACCGATAACAAATGCTGGGGAGGTTGTGGGGAAAAAGGAACCCTTCTCCACTGTTGGTGGGAATGCAGGTTGGTGCAACCACTGTGGAAATCAGTGTGAAAATTTCTTAAAAACTAGGATTAGAGGTCCCATTTGACCCAGTTATTCCCCTTCTTGGTACCTTCCTGGAAGAATTAAAAATATCATACAACAGTGATATATTTGCATCCAGGTTTATAGCAGAACAGTTTGTAATAGCTAAGTCTTGGAAACAGTTTAAATGCAGATCTAATGTGGAATGGATAAAAATGATGAGGGTTTTTTATACATGCAGTGGAATACTACTCAGCTATAAAGAAGGATATGCTTGAAACATTCCTAGGTAAGTAAATGCACTTGAGACCATGCTCTTAAGTGTAATAAATCAGACAACTGTGTGTAAATATTGCATTGTTTTTCTGGTATGAGAAACCGGAAGTGTAAATAAGGACCAAAGTGTATCACAGATATTCTGAACCAGGAAAAAACTGTTCAACAGAAAGGGAGTCTAGGGAGGGGTGAAGGGGAAAGGAAGGAAAAAGAAAAACAATGATTAATGAAAGACACAATGGAGACAAAACTTACGAACTGAAAGGAGAGGAAGGGGTGGGGAAAGAGGAATCGGGATCTATCATGTACAGGTACAAATTCTCTATGATGAGTATGATCATTATGTATATCTAAACTGTACCAATAAAGTTTTTTTAAAAACATTGCAATCAATTCCAACCATGTGTAGTATAATGTCTTCTATCTTATTTATTTACTGACTTTTGTTTTGGTTTCTTTTGCCATATAACCTTTATTATCTTTTGTAAACAAAAACATCTGTCATTTTTGATGGTTCATGGGTTTTGCTTGCTTGCTTATGAACTAGCCCACATGCTCTACCAAGGTTATACAAATAGTTTCCTACATTTAGCTTAAGTATTTACATGAATTTATTTTTAAGCTTTATCTCCTTTATCTACCAGGTATAAACTAGGAGTGTATATTTTTCTCACAGAATAAAATTCTGGTAGAACTATTTGCTAACTAAACCAGCCTTTGCTACCAAATGAAACATCTGTCTCATTGGAATTTTAATAATCATTTACTTTAAAGCCATACATGGATTGTCTGTCATATGTATATATTTGCCTGATTTGTTAATACAACTTTTCGTTGACTACAGCAGTTTTATGGAAAAATCTGACATCTAATGAAACAAGATGTAAATGTTTTTCTTTTTAGTGTGCTGTACAGGGCCTGTATGGTGAAAGGTCACTGTCATAACCATCAGCAGTGTGGGATAGCTTCCTCTCCTACACATTAGAGATAATCCTATAATTTTAAAGTGGTTTTGGTGGAATAACACTGCATCCACCAACATTAAGATGAACACGCTGGCAGACACAATGGCAGGAGCTGAGTGGCGTTAGATTATCCACCTGTGGTCTCAGCCCTTGCTGTTTATATTACTGTGCCTCTGGGTGAATGACTTTGTTCTTTGTGGTCTGTGCTCCTTCCCTGTAGAGTGGAATTGTAATTTCATTTATTTTATATGTATACCTCCTACTATTTTATGACAAATTAGCCAGAAAATATAGAAGCATTTAGAACAAAATAAACACTATGTATCTTTAACATCTATGCATCTTTTGTTCATTGTTATACAAACCATTATTCACTCAGAGTTCTTCATTATATTTCATTATTCTTATTTTGATTCAAACACCTGTCTCTCTCATAAGGAAATGAGTGTACCAGCTCCCCATGCAACTATTTCAGAAACTTCTAGGCAAAGAATAAAACATTTTTTAAAAAAATACTGAGAACTACCATTTCAGAAAGTAATCTCTGAAGGTCTAAAATACTGTGGGCTTTACATTAAGCAATTGTCAAATCTTTGAATCATCCTAAGACTAAGAACGATCTACAATAAGCCCAAGAAATTTAATTCATTTAACATTTTGCTGGTTAGTCAGTCAATACATTCCAGAGATATATCTGGGTCAGAGCTAAAATCCAGAAATCTCTATATTTCAATAATAGACTATTTTTTCAGAAGATGCTTCAATTTAAATTCCCATGAGTAATCCAGGACTAGAAATCAATGACGCTGAATTTTAAACCCAACCAATGTAAAGAAGTATGATGAGTTGAGAGAAATCATCCTTGACAGAGAAGAGGCATTTCTATACGGGGAATCACATAAGAATTATTTTGGGGAGAAGAGTAGACTGAAATACTGTAATAAATATATATGTGTCAACTTTTCCAAATAAATTGGCGAATGTAGGACTCTCAAACATATCTGCTTGTTTGAAAGCCCAGAAGAAGAAAACAAGAGCATCTTAAATGTGGGTTTAAAGGACCTCGATGGTAAGCTGGGCCGGGAGAGATCACCGAGGCAAGGCCGGCGAGGGCTGACGCGGGAACGGTGGTGGGCCTTCCCACTCACTGCCTTACTGATCCTTGGAACACAGTGTCGTTATTTTTGCTTCTGTAAATTAGGAATGAAAGGCAGAGAATTCTAATACTTTGCCTAATAACGTGTATAAAAATCGTCACCCCAAAACTGATGTGGGAAACATTTTGCATTTTCTCCTTTAGACTCACAATGGAATTCCTAACCTATCATGTCACCTTTGCATTTGAGTTTGTACTTGTACCTATTTCCTTCAGTTAATGAAGCATCCCAGGAGGTGCCTGATTTTTATTTGGAGTTAATGCATAAGATCACACTTGATACTGCTAGCCTAGAATTTCTCTTAAATTAGTTTCAGAAAAAAAGTCATAAAAGTGTTTATTGGCATGCATTTTTATGACCTGCCAAGGGGATCGAACTTTTATACTATGTGATTATTGTTTGATTATATTCTGTTTACTTTAGAAGAGTAATAATTCTGAAAAGCAAAACCAGTAATTTTTCTACTCCTATTTCACAGACCACACACGCACACACACACACACACAATTCTCTCTGCCATCTATTCATTGAGGCTGCAGTCATACCTGACTATCATCTTTTTCTCTTATGATATAGTAGCTTAGTAAGCAATTAAATCTCAACGACTATATTAGAAAGTAACATCCATCAATCAGTTAGAAACTTAAGGTTGCCACAACAATAATAAGCAAAACATAGTGCTTATTATAAAATAAAGAAAATATTTTAAGTGCATGTAAAGAAAATGAAAGCAATTTTACTAAAAAAAACCAAAAATCTATCAAGAGGCATGCTGTATTCATGATAGGAAATAGTATATGTAAAGACGTCATTTCACTTAAATTACTTTAGGGTTGTAATACAATGTAAGCATTAGCATGGAATGTCCTTTGCTTCTCAATAGAAAGAGTTTTGTAACCAAATTCATTAGCATAACTAGATACAAAGTCAGCACTCAAAAATTAATAGCATTCCTGTACACAAACAACAAACTCACTGAGAGAAAAAGTAGGGAAATCACACCCTTCACAACAGCATCCAAAAACATGCAATACTTAGAAATCAATCTAATGAAGGAAGTAAAAGATCTACACAGTGAAAATTACATTACTCTGGAAAAAAGAAATCAAAGAGGATCTCAGAAAATGGAAAGATATGCCTTGCTCATAGATAGGAAGAGCATTGTGAAAATGGCCATACTCTCAAAATTGTTATTCAGATTTAATGCAGTTCCTATCAAAATATCATTAGCATACCTCACAGATAAAGAGAAAACATCTGAAAATTCATCTGAAAACAGAAGAGTCCTACAATAGCAAAGGCAATCCTGGGTAATAAAGGCAAGGCAAGAGGCATCACAATCCCTGACTTGAAATTATATTACAAAGCTGCTTGATAAAATCAGCATGGTACTAGGAAAAAAAAAAAAGGATAGACCTGAGAATCAGTAGAACAGATCAGAAGATGCAGATGCAGCTACAAACACACTCAGCCACCTTATCCTTGACAAAGGGACCACACACCTTCTCTGGAAGAAAGATTAGCTTCTTTAGTAAATGGTACTGGAAAAACTGGCTTTCTACATGCCAAAGACTAAAGCTAGACCCATGCCTATCACTGAGCACTAAATTAAAGTCAAAATAGATCAAAGATCTACATATTAAAATAGAAACACTAAATCTACTGGAAGAGAAAGTAGGTAGAAATCTTGAAGACACAGCGAGGTGTAGGCAGAGGGTACACCAATAAAAACTAAACTGCACAGGAAATACTTCAAAGAATTAACAGCTGGGATCTCATCTTATTAAAAAAATTTTGCACATCAAAAGAACTCACTGACAGAGTGAAAAGAAAACCCAAGAATTGGGAAAAATTTTTAGCTAAGTGTCTCTCAGACAAAGGATTTATCTATAATATATAAAGAATTTAAAAAAAATGAGACCCCACAAATTCAAAGACCCCATCCAAAAATGAGAATACATACTTCTCAGATGAAGAAATACAAATGACAAGTAAATGCATGAAAAAATGTTCAACATCATTGGTCATTCAAGAAATGCAAGTTAAAACAACACTGAAATTCTGTCTCACCCCAGAAAGAATGGCTATCATCAAAAAATCATCCAGTAACAAAAGCTGGTGGGACTGTGAGGATAATGAACCCTTCTCCTCTGTTGGTGGGAATGCAGGCTGGCGCAACCACTGTGGAAATCAGTGTGGAGATTCCTCAAAAAACTTGGACCGGAGGTCCCATTTTACCCAGATATTCCCCTTCTGGGTATCTTCCAGAAGAAAAATGTGCACCCACAGAGATATATGTGCACCCATGTTTATAGCAGCACAATTTGTAATAGCTAAATATTGGAAACAACTGAAATGCCCATCCATTTGGAATGGATAAAAAAAAAAAGGTGGTATTTTTATAGAATGGAGTACTACTTGGCTATTAATAAAGGTAAATGAGGTTTTTATAGGTAAATAGATGTAACTGGAGACAATACTCATAAGTGAAATAAATCAGACTTGAATGTGTCAATATCATACTGCTTCCCTAGTGTAAGAAACTGAAAGAGCAAGTAAGATTCAAAAGGTACAACGGGTATTGTGAAAGGGAAAGAAGCTGCTCAAAAGGAAAGAACAACTGGGATGGGGGAAAGGAGAAAAAGAAGGAAGGTAACTAAGATAATTGCGCTACTCATCCTATTAGTTCATTGAAAGGAACAGTTAGTGCTTACACTGATCAACTTAGCATGCCTGTGTCTGGTAATCTGAGCAACTCTTTTGAAGACAACAACATGCAATATAATAACCATTGTTAATTTCTTATGTTGTTTTGCAATTCTGTACCTTTTTATTATTTTTATTCTCTTTAAAATAAAAAAATTAAAAATTTTAAAGGTCTTTTAAAAACGTTTTAAAAGTAAGCAGGTACAAGCAGTCCAATTAAGAAGAAATGGACATAAAAGTAAGCTAACTGAACAGGCATCGCGCAGACAGACACCAAAGCGCGCAGTCAGAGGTAGTCGTCGCAGATACTGAGGGCCACTTGAGAATGTTCACTGCGATAGATACCGTCTTTCATATTCTCAAGGAAATCAAGTTTATTCGACAAATGTTTCTAGGAAAATTGGTTGACTCTTACCTTTTCACACAGAATAAAAGGAATTGATTTAAAGAATTAAATACGATTCATGTCACAAAACGGCTGGAAGAAAATAGAAATCATTTTGCATTTAATGTTTTCTACGTAGGTAAAAAAGAAACAGAAGAAATGATGATACAATTGTTTATAAGTATGACCTTAAAATATTGCATTTAAGCTGGGGAGCAACACCTGGGGATCTTTCAAAGCCCTGGCCCCAGCCTGCCCGCACCCCAGTAGGCCGCTCGCCCCGACAGCTCCCCGCCCGCAGCCCCTGCAGGGCTCAGAGCCGGGCTTCAGTGTCTGACTCGGCTGGCTGTGTCACTACTCCGCTACCGGAGGAACTAAGTTCCTCGTACCCTTCGAAGCTTCCCTGTAAGTCGCTTGCAAGGAAAGCAAGCCTAGTGCACGTGGTTGCTGAGAAGGCGCCTTCTTCTGGTGGGCGGAGCTTAGGAGAGGGAACGCCCTTACCCAGCCTGGCTTTGGGTGGGTACTTCGTGTGTTACGCACCGAAATTCTGAACTCTAAACGCAGAACAAGGCTGATACCCTGAACTACAGATCCGCAATCTAATGACACGCTGGGCCATCTTTCTGCTTGGTCACCCCTGCGTCCTTCAGACACAGGAAAGTCCTGAGAGGATTTGACCGCGGATCGCCGTTGCTTGCATGGAGCTATGCACCCGGGTGGGCGCTCCTGAGCTCCCGGTTACTGGGGGTGGCTGGGGCCTTACTCAGCCCTGCTCCAGCCCGGCTCCCGGCTCCCCTGCTTGCTGCGCGCTCATTCATTCCTCCCGGCCCCGCGCCCCCAGCGCCCCAGCTCCAGCTTTGCGGAGCGGCGTTCTCCTCCGCAGTGCGCAGTCTGCGCCTCTTCCTGCGGGTCCCTGGGCCCGGGCGTTGCCGCCCTCTCGTCCTCTCACCCCAGCCTGTCTGTCCCCGCCGCCCGCTCCCATCACAGAGCCCTGCCCGCCTCCTCCCTCCCCAGGTGCAGCAGTGCTTCCCGAGGCTGAAATCTTGGGGCGCTCTTGGTTAGGAATTTTTACCACGAGTCTCCTTTGCATCACAGTGATGACAGCTGCTCCTGAAAACACTTGTTACAATACTGAGCACCAGCCGTGGGATATTTCCCAGCCCATCCGCAGGCTGTGGGCGCCCACACCTGGATGAGCGAGCTCGCCCCACGCTGGGTGTGCGGGGACCCCCTCCAGCGTGCGGGTGGGCTCCATTCCCAGAGCACCGCATTTTAAGTAGTGTCTCTGTGTCAAACGAATGCGCGTCTTTGGCACTAGTCAGTATTAGAAACAGAAGAAGGGCTGTATATGGTTTGGTGAATACAGGGCTGTAAGCTTCTGTGCTTGCAAAGTAAATCACTGAGTGTCCTAAAAAAACCCCAACAAACAAACAAACAAAAAACAAGCTACTGGACACTCTCGCTGTTACATTCTAAATGAGGGTCTCCCATGGCAGTTTAAACTTTCCTCTTTGAAGGTATCTATTTAAATAACCCAGATAATGGGAATTAAATAAGTATTTCATAAAGAGCACTTGGATATTTCAGTCGACAGACTGTAAGAGAAATCTATCATTTAATTTATTTCTTTCCCCACATTTAACAAAGACAATGCAGGGAGAAATAGTCTTTTTGTGTTGAACAATATGGGAGATTCAAAATTTTAGGCCTCGATTTTCATGCAGTCATTTCTGCAGCACACTTGTACCTCGGAATTTGCAAAATACATTCATTCACCCATAATGTGCGCGTGCTAACCAGTGTCAGAGCTGTAAAATATTTTAGAATATATGTCTAGATACAATATTGGGATTCTAGGTAAAATGAGAACATTGTGGTCCTTGTAGATTTCCATTAGTTATACATAACTTGTTGTGCTTTGAAAACCATTTTAGTAAAATGCCAAATTGAGCCGTGTTTTCTGGCCTCCCTCTCCTCTTCTGTAACATTGATAATGACATGGTTTTACTCACTGGGTTATTTGAAATGTTTGAGTAGACAGCTTAGTATATTTCTGGGATGAGAGGAATATATTTATTCTGGTCCACTGGGGACCTAAACTGAAATTTCATTCTCAATGAAACTAAATTTGGGCTACTGAAAATACTTAAGAAAACAAGTGATTTATTGGGGTGGTTTGTTTTATTGAATGCATAAGCAGGGTCGGGCCTGGTTAGTACTTGGATGGGAGGCAGTGAAGAAAATTAAATCTTGAAGAAAGCTGTAATTGTAATGCTTGCTAGAGATTGGTTCAGGAGAGTAATGTATGAAGGCATTTACTAGAAAGACGCCTACTGGCAAAGAATGACCTATGAAATGTAGTACATCTAACTAATAAATAAAAAGAATAAAAAGGCTCAACACCCTATTTTAAGGGCATAATTAGGAGTTTTTCATGTAAATTGGGGAAAAGCTTCTCTGTACAACTAGAAAGTGCAATCAGTTTAATCTAAATCCTTAAGAGAAGCAGTCTTCTATCACTCTGTCAATAAGCACAGATTTTAACAACCGTGAGCAGCAACACTTTGGAATCAAATTCAAGTATTCTCACATTTACACCTAATTTAGTCATAGCTACTATCTATAGGTGTTACCCATGTGCCAAACACTGTGTTTATTTTCCCTTACATTGTTCACATTATTATTGAAGTCATGGAAATTCAACCATTTAATTAGTACAGATATGCCCCAAATTACTACTTTTTACTACAACTCAGAACTCTAAATCTTTAATAGATTTCACATGCTCACCCACTGAATTAATCTCATGCTGAGACTGAAATTTATGAGTCACCACTATAAGGAAGTTGAAACATTATTAGAGAAAATAACTAAATGGTAATTTGATTTTTTAAAAATCAGAAACCAGAATAAATAGACTTGCTTAATAAGCAGAATGAGAACATGGCCATTTATTTAGCTTTTAAAGAAAACTTCAGTAACAGATGCAACAGAAATTTTCAACTCCATAAAACGTTGCTTTTTGCAATTTGTACACTGCAATGCCAAAACAAAAATAAAAATTTGCAAACACAAACTGTCTAAATCTATGACATTTTGGTGCATGTATGCGATATGTCTATGGTATGCTTTGAAGGATGCCATCCTGGAAAAATCTCAATCAAATCCCCTGACAATGAACCAGTGTGTCCAGAAAACAAAGGCTTAATTGAAGCAAGTAGCATGAAATACTCAAGATGAAGCAGGTTATCATGAGGGTCTTCAATTTTAAGGAAAATGTGATTATTTATAACAACACTTTTTTGGTCAGGAACTGAAAGGAGTAAAAGCCCAACCAGAAAATGCTATGTTTTGTCTATATGCAAGTTACATTGCTGCTGTTTTTCCCCCTCATTAAACTGCCTGTTCATGTTGAGTAACAACAGAAAGAAGTGAAAGCAAGTCTCTAGATCACACAAAATGAGGTATATACGTCATACACGCACCTTAATTAAGAACGACACAAAGTTGATTCTGTATTTCTACAGGGACAGAAAAATCATGCAGTTTTAACTGATGCATTCTATTTACTTGAAATACACACACGTAACACTCCCCCCCCACCTATTCTGTTTATATATCCTTCCTAATTTAGGATTGTTTCTAAAGGTTTAATATTTATTGTGGTTTGCTTCTCCTATTATTACCTATCTTTTATAGACCTCTTATAACCCAGCTTCGTATAGGTATGAAAAGTCGATATTATCGTCAAATGTTCGTGGAGCATAAAGTCAAAACTACTTGTCCAAAATACTGCAGCTAACAGGCAAATGACACAAATGACTCACATTTTATTACGAGATCCATTCTGTTCCCCTCCTCGGCCCCGCCCCTCTGTCGGACAGCCAATCCGGACCCGCCGTTGTTTTGGGTCCACTCACTCAGGTACAAGCGCACTGAATCACGAGATCGAAAGGAAACTGAAGGAGCCTGCGATTGGCTCTTTCTTGGAAAACAAGCATGTTTTGTGTGGGGCTACTAGGAAAGAAGAAAGTAGCACCAGGCTGAAGAGTTCTAGTCATTGACAGCTGCTAACGTTGAACTTTTATTTGTAAACTTGAAGAAAAGGTGAAATTAAGCAGCTAAACCTCCATATGGGCTTCTTCTCTGTCCCCGAGTTCTGGAGTGACGCTGAAGCAGGAGCCATGACTTCCGCGTACGATCCCGTTGGTTCTTCACCCAACAGTTCCTCCAGCAGCTCAGGCCGTCTGCCAAGTGCTGGGAAACCAGGATGACAACGCCTACGTCTGGTCTGAGAGCTGCTCAGCCTCACGGAGGAGGCGAGCAGAAAGATGGGTAACTTCAGTCAAAGCACAGTAACCGACGATGAAAACCGTAGCATCGACAGTGCTGGGGCTGGGAGCACAGCGGGGACGCAGGCAAACCCAGGAGGAGGGCGGGCGAAGCGCCGGTGCGGAGTCTGGGGCAGGGCGGGCCGCCCGGGGGACACCCGCGCCACGTGCGCCCACAGAGGCTTCGCATCCTCTCTTGCTCTCTTCTCTGACGGGCTCCCGGGCCTGCGCCCAGTTCCCCTGGTAACCGGCTTCCGGTTGGATTTGGCCGGGCACCGCACAGATTGCCGAACGGGAGGGAGGGAGGACAGGGACCTGTCTCCCCATCCTGACGTCTCTGCGTGGACCTCTGGCCTGGTGCGTCCCCGGGGCTCCTGTCTTCTTGCCCGCTGGGGTTGTGGCTTTTTCTGCTGCCTTGCTGACCCTACTCAGAGGCCCAGACTCTTCCGTGTGTGTGCACTCAAGTTCCAGCCTTCCGTTCTTCTACCTTACCCGACTGGAGGGCGCTCTGTCTTCCTGCTCGGGCACAAATGCTTGACTGGGTGTGAATTCCAGACAGTTAACCAGCTGACTCTGAACCCCAGGGAATCTGGGCAGTAGCCCTGGCACCAATCTACAGCCAGGCTGATGGATACGTTTACACAGAGACCGGTGGGTAAAAGGGTTCGTGCTCGGGGCGGAGCTCTGGAGAGGATGGCGACAGGCACGAGTCCAGAAAGAAAAAGTTCATCCAAAGAAAAGGAGAAACTGAGAACCAGAACAACGTGACATCCCCTTAGGTACAGGGAAGGAGGCGCCATTTCGAGCTAGCATTTATCAGGTAGCGTTTCTGATGACAGAAGCTGGCAACTCGCGCGCCTGGCAACAGACCAGAATGGATACCCAGGCTCCTGTGTGCCCTCTGGTGACCTTGGGAAGCATGCCCACCACCATTCTCCTCACACATGGGGTTTGGTGCCATTTTCCGGGGCCCAGAGTGCTGGTGTGGACTTCGTGTGCTGTTTTCGATTTGGTTTCCATTTCTATTAAGGCACCGTGCGCTGTTATTTACGTGTCAGGGAATTGTAAGGCTCACTGGGAGAGCACGTGTGAAATGCAGTCAGACAGACAGCGTTACTGAGGGGCTGCTGCAGTTCGTGAAGGGAAGAATAGCTGTCAGATGTGAGCACCGTGCGGTGAGCACGCTGGTCGTTGTGCTGCTCGTGTGTTTGCTGAAGTAATACACTGATTTTGCATTTTTTGAAATAATTTATTATTTCTTTAATAAAACCAAAGCATTTAATTTCAAACATGACTTTTACTTTAGAAGTTGGTTCAGTAATTAATTTTTGGTGGCTGATTTTTATACCATTTATTTATTCTTAGTTTCATATATTGAAGCATTTCCATGGCTTAAGTGAGGTTTTAAAATTGATTTTTTTGAAAGTCTCCAATTTATTGGTACATTTTAGATATACATAATGACCCCATTCATTATAGGAAATTTGTACCTGTACATGATATGTCTTAATTCTTATGTTTTTCCTATTCCCCCCTTCAATCTCTCTTCTCATTTACAAACGCTTTGTTTCCATTTTTCTTCTTTTCTCATTTTGTTTTCCCTTCCTTCCTTTTTCCTCCCCCCACTTTGTTCCCCTTTCCAACTGAACATTTTCTTCCTATTTTATAAAATCTAGTTAACATTTTGGTCTTTATTTACCCTTTTGGTTTCTCACACCAGAGAAACAATGCAGCATTTACACATGTGTGTCAGATTTATTTCACTCAGGAGTACGATGTCAAGGTGCATCCATTTACCTAGAAGTGTCTCAAACTTAACTTTCTTTTCTTTTCTTTGTCTGTACTGGGGATGGAACTCACAACCTCACACCTGCCAAGCAGGTGCTTAAGCAACTGAGCCAAACTCCCAGGCCTATTTTGTTCAAGGCAGGGTTGCACTATGTAGTTCAGGCTGGCCTTGCTCACGTTGTAGCCCAAGCTGGCCTGGAACTCACAATACTCCATCTACCTTTCCCTCCCAAGTGCTGGGATTAAAGGCCTTCACCACCATGTCCAGCTTCAAATTTATCTTTTTTTATGGCCAAATGGTACTCTATTTTATTTAAAAAAAAAAATAAAAGCACATCTTCTTTATCCATTCATAGGTTGATGGCCATTTGGACTGTTTCCAAGATTTAGCTACTATAAACTGTGCTGCTATAAACGTGGGTGTGCATATATTGCTGTGGCATGATACGTTTAATTCTTTTGGGAAGGTACCCAGAAGAGGAATATCTGGGTTAAATGGGGCCTCTAGTGCTAGTTTTTTGAGGAATCTCCACACTGACTTCCACAGTGGTTGCACCAGCCTACACTCCCACCAACAGTGGAGAAGGGTTTCTGTTTCTCCATGGCCCTACTGGCATTTGTTATTCTCGATGACAGCCATTCTTTCTAGGGTGAGATGGGCTCTCACCATTTTAATTTGCATCCATGGAATGACCGATGATGTTGAATATTTTCTCTTTTTTTTTTTTTTGCTGTTTCTATATCTTCATCCGAGAAGTCTGTATTCATCTCATATGCCCATATTTGAATTAGGTCTTTAGATTCGTGGGGCCTGACTTTTTTTGAGTTCTTTGTATATTCTAGATAGTCGTCCTTTGTCAGAGGAACAGCTGGTAAAGATTTCTTCTCTTCTCTCTCACCGTGCACTAAACTAAAATCAAAATGAACCAAAGACCTAAATATTAAAACAGAAACACTAAATCTGCTGAAAGAGAGAATAGGTAGAACTCTTGAAGACTTATGTATAGGCAAAGACTTCATGAACATAGCTCCAATTGCACAAGAGATATTACAAAGAGTCAACAACTGGGATTTCATCTTATTAAAAGGCTTTTACACAGCAAAGAAATTAGCAGTAAAAAGACAATCCACAGAGTGGGAAAAATCTGAAGATTGATTTTTCCATTTGCATGATATGTTATGGAAAACATTGTTTTGGCCATTAGTACTCACCTATTTAAAAACAGTGGATTGATAATATAGGATGATGATTCCGCCCACTCCAGGACTGCACCTGCGCACTCACCTTCCGAGTCTGCCAGTCCTCCTCCTCCTGCTGGCTGCTTCACAGGCTCCTGTCCGTTCTGCCCCATCTTCCCTCTGTTTAAAAGAAGAATGATGCACTAAATTACCATTCCCTTGGATGCAAATAAGATTAGGTTTGTAAAAGTGAAAGGGCATTATATAATCAGACTGGCAGTGAATTATTTGAATGACAAATAAGCAGTCAGTGAATTGCTCTTTTATCATATGAATTTTAAAATAGGAGTTTGTTTATTATTCTTATTCGGTTCAAATATAGTATCTCAAAATTCATAAGTTTTATTTGTAGAATCATTTATCAAACAATCACACTATCATGAAATTTTCAAACTTCTGAGACGATTTTTTTCCATTAAAAAGTTCCTTAGCTGTACATAGAAACATAAGAAGGCTCATAGGAATGGGCACTTTGGTCCATGTACAGCGTGCAGTGTCCACGCTGGGTCAAATCTATCCCTCGCCTCAAAAATTATTAGTGTTTTTACCATTTTCATCTCAAGAAAGAATTTTTGTTTCTTCGTAATGTTTAAAAATGAGCTTCTAGTGCTTGCTTTGGTAGCACATATACTAAAAATGAGCTTACAGAGATTTTCTTCGTAGAAGAAAAATACTGAATTAAATAACATATGAAAATAATATTGAAACCCAAAATATATTCCCCAAAAGAAGAGATACAAATAGTCAACAGATATATGCAAAAAGGTTCAACATCAGCAATTATCATGGAAATGCAAATTACAGCCCTCAGGAAGTGCCACCTCACTCCGGGACGAGTGGCGCCACAAGTACTAGAGCACGTTTAGAAGAAAGCCCTACCCACTTTGGGTGGGCATGCAGCCGTTCCCACTGGCCATCATGGGAGACAGGACACAGGTTCCTGAGAAATTCAGAGTGGAACTACCATCTGATCCAGCGATCCCACTGCAGGTCATTGAAATCAGTACACTGAAGACCTCGCACACCCACCTTAACCGCGGCACTATTCATGATAGCCAAGAGACGGCTGCATCAGACTTAAGGGTCCATCAGCTGACGGTGGCTAAAGAAGACATGCTAATACCCACCTCGGGAGACTGTTAACGCAGGCATAAAGTGGGTGAAATCCTGTCATTTGTGACCACGTGAATGGAATTAGTAAATGCAAGTGAAGTAAGCCATACTTCACGCTCTCTTTTTTGTGGGTTTAATCTAACGATCTCACAGAGGCTGAGAATGGAGTGGTGGGGACCAGGGCCTGAGAGAGGGGGATAGAGACCTGGGGCAGCAGGCCGGGGAGCAGCAGTTACTGTTAGATAGAAGCAGGTGCTTATTAAGGTACAGTAGGGTGGTTATCAATAAAGATAGGGTACTGTGTAGCTCAAACAATCTAGGAAGAAAGTATTTTGAATATTTTGTCTTTACAAAAGAATGAAAAATGTTTGAGATTTGCTTGCCAGACAGATTTTCCTGAACTTGAACACTAGACATTGTATGCAGGTATCAAAACATCATGTGGTAGCCCATATATATGCATGATTTTATGTTAATTAAAAAAACTATTTACCTAAAATATTGTAATAACATGGACTTTTGAGTCTCACTTAGTGACTGTTTTGGAATTCTTCCTGTATTCAGCTGTGTGGAGCAAACTAGCTTTTCCCGTCAGACCGCTGGGGTTCACTCCTGGCTCTGCTATTTCTAGCTGTGTGCCATCTAAGGCTAAGTGCTGGCAAGACTTTTCCCTGTAACAGCATAGGGATAGCAATATTAGCTACGTTTGGATTATGAAAATATCAACCGGTAAATTACACGAAGGTTTGAATTGCCTGTCTATGTAATTAGATAAGATATTTTTTAAAATGGAATAAAAATTATTAACTACTAAGATAGATGGTAGGACAAGAGAACATCTTGATGCTGTTGTTCTAAACAATAATTCTAACATAGCAAGATTCACTGACAACTAATTCTGATTTTCACAGTAACTACTGGGTTTGGCAGGCCTGCTGAAAATGTAACTGCACTTATTTCTTAAGACCTGGTTATACCTGATTTGAAAACGGCTCTAAGTATTCTCTTACCATTCTACCCCAGGGAAAATGCTGAAATGTTCCTTCATGGAATAAGAGGGACAGATGTAAATTTAGAAATCATTTTAATTTGAAAATAATAATATCCATAAATATCAAGGTGAATCTATAGATAAGCTTAGGGAGAATAAATGTTTTGATATTTGTCCACTTCACATACATAGTCTCTCTCCACTTATTTAGGTGTATTTGAGTACTTTTGATCAGTTTTATTGTATTTAGGATGCAGATAGTGAATGTATTTTGGTAGATTTGTACAGTAATGTTCCTTTAAGCTTTTTTGTGATGCAGTAATTTGTGCCTTTGCAATTTTACTTTTGAATTGTTCATTGCTTGTATATAGGCCAACAGCAGATTTCTATACATGGCTTTGTGACCTTGTACCATGATCTTGCCAAGCCTGCTTGTCTGTTCTGTTGATTTTTATGTAGACTCTTTGTAAGTAAAAATATACATAAAATAAATTTTAAAAATTTAAAAAAAGAAAAAAAGAAAAAAGAAAAAGGACACCATAACTAGAAGTCTTAAAAGACAAAATTCAATTGCAAAGTAAGGAACTGGTTTGTTTCCTTACCCAAAAAAGAAACATTAAAAATTATAATCTAATTGTGTAATACCCAGTAATATTTAGAAATGATGAGTCATTTTTAAGTTCTTGGTGGTATATAGTAAAATATTTATGAATGAAACAATATGGTATCTAGGACTCAATTCAAAATAATTTGGGGTGGAAAAGTTAGAAGCTATGAATGAAACAAAATTGGCTGTGAGTTAGTCATTATTAGAGCTGGCCAATGGGCCCTAATACATTATTATTTCTATCTTTATGCTTGAAAATTTCCATAATAAAAAGTTTTCTTAACTTAAAGAAAAAACAAAAACCATAACATTCTTCCATTAGGACAATTCAAGGTCAAAGATTTAAGCACAAATTTCAATTAAGCAATTATGAAAAGGCTAATTTCATGCAAATTACCAAACTTCTAGCATTTTGTGTACATGTATATAAGATTTGTCCTGGATATATTGTCTTGTTTGATCAATGCACAAAATTTCAATTTGTGTAATTGCTTCACGGAGATTCAAGCAGCTAAATTAAAAAAAGTGAACTCTGCAGTTAGCATCACACGTGCAAAAACAAAGCCTCAGTAGCTTAGCGGCAGGGGTCTCCTGAGCTGCACCCCGTACTGCACAAGGAGCCCAAACTCAGCTGAATATGAGGCTCTTTCTTATACACTGCTAAACTGGGAAAGTTTTAATTTTTAGTAATTGTAATAAATATAAATTTTTGGAAATTTTTAGAATTGTTTTAGTCTTGGATTCCATATTTTAATGATTTCTGCCACAGTCTTTGGTTCTAATGAATAATAGCCAAAACTCAAAGTCTATTTTGAAGATTACAAAAAATTGCAGCACAAGGTGGCTAAGTAGGATACCAAGGAAATGAAACCATGGGTCTGATACAAAAGGCGGTTTTTCTGAATTCTTTATAATCTTCAACTGAGAATATTTTGATTGCACATTTTATAATTTACAACTTAATAACTATACCAGCCCCAGCAACAGTGTGTTAGATATAACCATTGGGATGTATAAAAAATTAATAAATATCATTTCTTACATGTATCATACAATGTTTTAAGAAAGTGCATTTTCTTTTTTCTTTTTTGGCAAAGAAAAATCTTGTAGGCAATTTAGAGAGGCTTTGATTTGTAAGAGAAATAGGAAAAGGGAAAAAACCAAAATGCTATATGGTATCTATGTAAAGACCATATAATTTCACTTTAGATGCTCAGATATTAAGAAGATAACATAATTAACTCTATGAAAGTTATAACTTTATCATCAATATTAAATTATATATTCTGAAAAGCACAGATAAATTGGAGGGACATAAATTTACCTGCAAAACCTTAATAAACTCATGGAATATTCACAGCTTAGGGAAAAATGGAATAGATTTTCTGGAATCCTTCTTACACTAGATCATGTAAGGCCAAGGACCAATGAGGTCTGGTTAGTTTTAGGGTTATATCCAATAATATAGAGATGATAGGTACAAAAATCCTACTGAAGCCTCTAGTCCAAAGTCTCAGAAAAAGTCCATAGTCTCAGAAAAAGAAAAACACACAAAAATTCTCAGATGTACAGATGATAAAATAATAATTTTCTTAATTTAAATTGGAAAAATGTTCCTTGAGAGTTACAGTGTATGTACACACTGTAAAAATGTATTTTCTCTATTATTTGACTTTTGTAAATCAAATTCTCTATTGGTAGTATTGTGGAGATTGAAAGGAAATATTTATAAAAACTTTATTAAATATTTATGTTAAGTATTTATGAAAAGTTTATTAAAACAAAGAGAGCTTCCACTCCGTGAACGGGTTTCACTCAGCGTCGGAGCATGAGCGGGACCCGTCACCAGCCCTGGCCGGGGTGGCTGGCTGGGGCGCAGCAGGTGGCGGTGTCTCTGGCCTCAGTGACAGTGCTCAGCCCTGCCCTCCTCACCGCTGTGAGTCTTCGTAGCTCATCTGCAGCTGCTGAAATGTCTGGGTGATGTAGTCTGCACGTCACAAAATATTCTTTTTTTTTTCATGTATAGAAAATATTTTAACACAAAAAAGTTCTTTTTAGCTCACAAGCCTTCCAGAGCCAGGCGGCAGAGTGTGTTTGTCCTGGTCTAGAGCCTAGGACATGGGTACCCTGGTGATGTTTCCAGCCTACAACACTCACTTAATGGGCAGGAGAAGGAAAGATCTGGAAGTTCAGGTCGTGATAGTGGAGCAGACATAATCTACATATTTATCTCAAATGCTGCTACATTTTCCCACCAATATGACACAACCTATTCTAACATATCCTAAACACAATCTGTTTACTTTTGATTTTTATTTGCAAAATGATAGTCTTGAGCTGTAACCTATCCTGAAAGGGCTTCCCATCAGGAGTACCCACCCAGGGACCTGCATACTACTTGGTATTTGTTTTGGAATGTATGAAAAGACTTCAAAGGCTTCCATTTTTACTGTAGACCAATCTATAGTTGAGAGCTCTCCACGACTAGCACAGTGTATCATCTGTTTTAAAGATAGCATGGGTTCTCGGGATGCCTCTCAGTTTCTCCTGATTCAGGAGAAATGAATCTGTCTCTGTCTCCAAAACTAATGGTGTTTGGTTTGGTCATTGTGTGACCAAAACCACAGCGCACTGTCACTGAGCTCTAGTCTGGCCTGCCTAAGAGATGGGCAGTTCTCACAAGAAACACAGAGCACACTGATCAAACTGCAGGTAGCGAAGAGCCTTCCTCCTTAGAATTAACCCAATTCGCCCCTAATCTTTCCTCCTGTGTTTCTATGGAGGCACAAACAGCCCCAGTGACTCAGAGCTGTGTAATTACCTACTTATTCCCCGCGAAGTGTTAAGAGTATCTTACTCACGGTGCGTTAACCTTGCAGTAACAGACAGTCCCACTTACATTCTCGGCATGGGGAACAGGTTGGGGTCCCCGGCGGGGCCGCTGCCTTCGCTGTCCACGCTGTAGCCGCTGCCAAAGCTGCTGCCCGAGGAGCCCGTGGACGCCGAGCTGTCTGCAGGCCGCGGGGTGCTGGGCTTTGCTGCATGGTGTGGGAAGAGTCAACACCACAGTCACTAAGAGGCCTGCCTGGTCACCACGCGCACAATTACACACTCTCCTAATCAATGCTCAGCAGCTTTGCCAAGACCCTGCTGCTTCTACACCCGCCCCGCCTTCACCCCCTTAATGAGGCGTGAGCGCTGAATGACTTCACTTGTTTAGTGGCCGTGAAAGCAAGACCCAATCACCACCAGGGAAAAACGGTTAATTACCCAGCCTGAGTTAAACAGCACCATATTATACTATTATCATGATTTTGTGTCTGGTATTACAATTGCGATATGGCAAACAAACAGCAGTTTAGGCTGTTTCCCTGAGAAGAGAATGTGGGGAAATTTTGGTAGCTAAAACTAGAAGAATATGAGAAACTGCTTAATCATTTTCCATAGTAATAACCAGTCACCTGTGGGGTTTTTTGTTTGTTTGTTTGTTTTTGTTTTTGTTTTTCCTCTTCAGAAGTGAAGATACCAAACAGAGAGGTATTTTCCACAAATGACAATTCCGTGCTTATCTGTGTGGGGCTCTACCAACATCTCTTGGAGATAATTAAAATTAAAGATATTTGTTTCCTTTTGGCATTCCATAGTTCTTGACTCAGACTTATTTCAAACATTTCATAGGTTTGAGTTTTGAATTATGAATCCATATTCCCATATTCCTAATTTGAAACACAAGATTTGCTCCAAATCAGGTAGTGGGGAGTGCTGTACTACTGTTGGCAGGGTTCTCGATTTGTGAGGAAATTTTCAAGTGAAAAAAGGGAACAGAAAGACTGTGCTGCCTCTTATTTTGGGGAAGAGAAGTTTTTCTAGCGGGTTTTTGAAGTTGTTGATTTCTGTCTTCTGCCCGGGAATAGGAGCTTCGGTCACCTCGATCTACGTGACTCCCCACGGGCCCTGCGGCGATGCGAGTCTCTACTACTGGCGGGCAGTGGGGTTGGCAGAGCCTTCTCCTGAGAGAAGCCCTTCTTCCTCTTGTGATGGGGTTCCTCATAGCCCCACCCCATTTCTCTTCAGGGCTTCTGCAAGTTGGTGTCTTTGAGCTCACACAGCTCCTGCTAATGAATTCCTCTCAATTCTCTGCTAACTCCAGATATGTCCTAGATTACAGAACTGAGAATCCCTCTCCTGCATGAGTACATCCCTGTCCTGCTAGCAGTCTCTCAGATCACTGAATGGGTTCACACCACTGAGGAAGAGTTAGTACTCATTCCGGGATCCTACAATAGTAACAGATTTCTAAAGGAAATATGTAAAAACACAGTGATTCTTAATCTGGGGGAATTTTGATTTATATAACCAAGAGAATAGGAAAAATGTAGATGCTTTTTGGGAAATGATTGAGAACAGGATAGTCACCTACAGGGGAGGTAAGATCAAGTCTTGCAAGGGATTTAATTGTCCCTTCTTCCGTTTGTTGTTTCCAAGTTGGAAACAGGTACTTAGCAAAGGTTTATTTAGCCACCAGTGAACCAACTACTCGTTACATGTAGGACTAGATTTGTGGAAAGAGTAGTTACAACATTTGTTCATTATTTTTTCAATGTATGTAGAAAAATCCCAGATGGTGTATTTAGTATTAAAGGAAATACTTTTTAAAAGAACACTTTTAAAAATGTAAAGGAAATATCTGCAGCATATAAAATTGTAAACATGTATAGAGTAGATTAAACCACATAATCAACCATATAATAGATTAGTCAACTGACTGTAAACAAGGAAATCTGCTATGCTTTCTGGTTGGCATTGCAAAAACCATCCAGGTACACTGTTAACATTATATAGTATTATATTGAATGGAAAACATTAATTTCATCACCAAAAAATCTCAATATACTATTTTCAAAGACAAACTTTAATGACCATTAACTAAATCACTTTATCTTTACTTAATTAAAACAATATTATCCATGAGCAAACTCATAAAAGCATGAGAATAACTATCATAGAAATAATACCTTATTATTTACATTTCAAAACTTTTCTAGCTTTTCTTTTATCAACTATAGTTTTTACCTGATTCAATTTCTAGTTTTTTTCTCCTTTTGAGAAATTTGAGACTATAAAGTGGCATAATTAGAAAAAAGAAAAGAAGCCCAGAAAATAATGTAAGGGAAGGTTTTGTGTTTGTTTGTTTGTTTTGTTTTGCATCTTCCCTATCTCCTTGAACGGAAATCTCGTTTAGAAGGCCCGTGTAAACTTTCAGTATTTTAAATGCAAACAAATATTTTAGAAGAAGTATAAAAAGAAAACCAAATCCAGGGAACACATAATGGAACAAATCTAAATCTATCTTGTATCTTGGCAAAATAGTATTCCATCAAATGTTGAAATTAGTGAGGAGTTAGATGACTAATTTAAATAAATGTACATGCTTGACATTATCATAAGAAAACATCTGGTGCTTGACTGACTCTTTTATTCTTAACCTCTTATGTAAGTGTAGTGTAGAGATAGTCCAGCATTAGAAACTTTCTGAAAATTAAGTTAAAATGAAGAATGGACCTTAGATTTTTTACTGGGCTGTACCTACCTATAATAGCATAAACTGCCACGCAATATAAAAACCTAGCAGTTTTGATAAGGTGATGTTAAAAATCCAAGTGTTTTAGTAGTTCTTTTCCAGAAACTTGAAACAACCCATGAACTTTTTAATTTCTTTTTCTTAAAATAGATCCCAAATAGAAAAACCCATCAGTTGTATTACACTGAAAAAAATCTACAATACTACAAAATTTTTAGTGAACCAAATGCTATTCAGATTTAACATTGAGGCTAGATCTTGTATAATTTGGGGACATGTAAGGATTTCAGCTAGTTCTTTAGTTTGCCTCTCAAGGTTGGTTATTGGTCTGCTTTTTGTCTTAGGGCTGTGGTCAAGAAATAGTTAATGAGTAAATAAACACACAAATAACCATACAGTAATATTCTTTCCCTAAAGCAAACACCAAAACATCAGAATGATTTGATAGATAGTATTTCACTTCTGAATCCAACCCTGTGTTTTAAAAAAATCTCTAATCGAAAAGCTACTCGACATAGCCAGGTTCATTTCTCCTCATGTTCTTTGCCACAGGAACTTTGGGAAATCAATGTTTTTGTAGATTTCAAAATCAGAAATGACCACTTTTATCTGTCCTACCTTGTAGAAAAATATGATTGTCAGCTAGGTGTTTTTTATAATCCTGATCCCCTGAAAAAAATGGTTTGAATGAAGAAACAATTTAATGATAATGCACTAAACATGACAAGCATAGTTTTATGAATCACAAAGAAATTCTTAACAGGCCAAAAATATTAAACCTGCATGTGTATTTAGACTGGAGCATCAAAGAAAGGACTAGGAATAGTAACACAGCAGCCGAGTCACATTGAGAAATGCTGGAGTCTGTGCTGCTTGCCGTCTTGACCGACAGACTCGGTGAGCCCCAGGCTTATTTAAGTGTAGCATCTCTGTCTTTCTATGTTCCTGAAGGAAATATTTGAGAATATTAAAACTAAATATGATACTCTATAATTTCATGATTTGAGAATTAATGCTCTAAAAAATTCCACTTCTGCTTCATTCTTCCAGCCCTTCCTCAGTCCGGGAAGCGTCTGCCTGCTGTGCTGGGAGGCACCGGGCGAGTGTCTTTTGCATAGAAAAAAATGACTATTTCACAGACAGAGTCAGGATTTAGACAGTGAGGCGCAGGCGGGAGCTGAGTTTTGGAAAGTGCATGACTTTCTTTCTGAGGTGCTCACTGGGTTCTCAAGGAAGGGCAGGCGGGAGGAACCCTGAGTGGGGACCCTGTGACCATCACAGGTCCCAGGCACCCTCAACGGGGACCAGGTTCCGAGGGGCACACTGGGCCAGCGAGTTTTATCTCCGGTGAAGCGAGTGGATCTGTCCTGAGTCACCCTCAGCCCTGGGTCTCCCAGGGGCTGGATGGTGAGGCTGCCTGATTTCTTCCTGCCTGAAGCTGGAGGCGTCGGCCGCACACCCGGCTTCTAGCAGCTGGCTCCCTTGGGTTCCTTTCTCCTCCTACTGCACCAAACACTCAGAATCTGTCACCGTGCCCACACCGAGATAGCAGCACTGTGCTCAGGGCCCTGCGGCCTCAGGCAGCCGGGCTGTACTGGTGGAATCCCGGAACCAGACACCCTTCCTGCCGCACAACCAGGATTCTGCTTTAGCAAAACGAAGCCCTGCGGAGATTGAATGGCTCCTCCAGTCCAGGTTGCACACTCATCAGGAGAGGAAGAGGGACCCACACGAGGGTCACACCTGTGGCTCACACTGGATGGAGAGGTCCCTGTGCTCCAGACCCCTGCTGGTGTGCCCCTGTCCCCCGGGAGCCGGTAACACCCAGATGGGTGTCCATGATTTTCTGGGGATGGCTTGTTAAGTAGACTCTGAGCTGCTGGGCTGACACGGTATCATATTTATAGACACAATCTGCAGGGTGTTAAGATTGTGTGAAATTACAAGAACTTCATCAATGATTCTCTTTATTCAAAAAGTTAAATGATGGAACTGAAATAAGTACCTGTCTTAGACATATTTAGAGAATATATTTTATTTTTTTCTTTAGCCAGGGTTAACTTTGACTTATCTAGTATTTATTTTAGGGACTTTTTCCACTTTCTGACCTCTGCTTTTCCTTCCGCTCTCCCTCACATCCTTCCTTATGTTTTTCCTTTGTTTCTTCCATTTTTCCCTCCTTCCTTCTTTCCCCTCTTGTGTTCTCACTCTATCTGAATCTCATCTGTTACTGCTATTATTTTTGTTATTTTGCTGAAGGGGTTTTGCACTTATCTCATTTTAAAATTTTGTTTGAATGTGGACCTAAAAAGCTTGATAAAGCTCTTCATCCTGTTAATACTTTCTCCTTGCCATGCGCATTTACCTTATGACTGAAGTTTTCAAGACATTTAATGAGTAATGCAATCTGTATTCCCTTCATTCTACCATTGGAATTTACTCTTCTGTTTTTGTAGGTAACAGGAATTGAACTGAAGGTCTTTTTGCACCCAGATACCTTCCTAGAGATTAGATTCCTGTACCACTATATTTGCCTGGAATTTACTTTCTTAATTTCTATTTAAGATAATGTCTTAATCAAAATGTTTTAAATTCCAAAGTGGCCAACAGTATCAATATGTTTTCTCTTAAATTTTGTCTAGTTACATTTTTTGTATATTTCATATCACAATTAATAATTAATAATTTAAGAAAATATCACATTTTAAAAGTACTTTAAAAGTTTATTTTTTTCTGAATCTACATCCGTGTATTATCTATTAAAAAAAATAAGAAGGAAATAGGGCACTAGAAAAATGTCACAACTTGAAAAGAGTTCTTTGTAGGGCTGTTCACACATTCCCAAGTTACAGGTTTTCCATAATAAAAGTATTACAAGCCTTAAGACATGGAATGTTACAGTTTTTTTTTTATAAATCAGGAGACAGTCCTTAAAATATCCCCTGTTCACACAGTGTCTTTCAGAGGTGACAGTCAGTGTCTGTCACCATCACCCATCCATCACCCCAAGAAAACTGCTCATCCCTTCCTTGTGTTTCAGTGTAAATGAATGGCAAGCTCAGGCAGGGAACGCACACGGCCAGTGCCGTGATGAGCCCCAGTTCATACCCCTTGGCCTGGTGACTGATGCTTCAAGACACTTTAATGAACAATTCGGTTTTTTACAGAATGGTACCGGGAATTTGCAGGTGTTTCCCATACCAATCATTCATTCTGGAATTATATGTCAGAGCTCCTAATTATAGGGTCAATGATCATGGGGAATAGAGGTAATGGTATAAAACCTCAGCATAACAAAAGAGAGCTATTTTTACTAATACTCTGTTCCTGGTAGAGGGAATTTTTTTTTAATGCAAAAGAGTGATATTATAATGCTTGCATTTATCTTTTTCCTTTTTTTTTTTGCAATTTTTTCATTTATCTTACAACTGTCTTTTAAGTATATCTTCCTTTTTTGAGATGTTTTCAGTTCAGAATTAATTTTGAAAAAAATCACTTAATACAGTATAACTGAGTACCAAAATGTCATAGTGTATGATAAAAGAAAACTTGAGGAAGACATTATCCTAAATGAAAATTAAGAAAGTAAATGACTTTTACTTTATATTAATATGTTTAGGCTATAATTTTAGTTATGGTCAAATAGATAGAATTAACAAATAATGTGTCAACTTACAAGTTCTGATTTTGAGCTAATACTAATGTAATAAAGATCTTTGTCTTTAGAAGATTCATAGTAAGGAAGATCAAATGTGAAAGAAATAATATTTTAGAGCTACATCACCTGGGCATGGTGGCGCATGCCCATTATTACTACACCCTGGGAGGCTGAGGCAGGAGGATACCAATTTGAATCCCAGCGTGGGTAAATGAGCATCTTAGCAAGATCCTGTCTCTCAAAATAAATAAAGAGTTGGGATGAAGCTCAGTGTGAAGACCCTGGGTTCAATCCCAGTACTTAAAAGAAAAAAAAAATAAATAAAAGAAAGACAGAAACAGCAAAAAGCTGTATCAGTTTTTCATGGGCAACTCCTAATTTTTTGATGTTCATGTTCATTTCATTCTCTTGCCACTTGCTTACACTACAGTTGCACTAGGTTCTTGGCGACAACAATAGGAAAAAAAATTTTCTGTCAGGCAAGAATAAAGTGTGCTCTAAATATGCCTCGTGGCTGGAGAGTCATTCTAGACATAGGTATTAATTAAAAAACTTTCTCACGTAATCCTGAAACTGTCCTAAGTTAGATCATGAATGCCTTGATAATAAGGGTGCTGTGTTAGAAATGAAATTGAAATAGTTTGGCACAGAACTCTGCACACAGAAATGAAGCTGAGCACATTTTCAGTGTAAGTGAACGGCAAGTGCAGGCAGAGAACGCACACGGCCGACGCTGTGACGCGCGCGGGGAACCGTGCTCCACAGCTTCACGCGTGCTCGGGGACAGAGTAGCACAGAGCCCCGCACGGGCAGGGCACGCGTGATCCACGGACTCCAAACAGACCCGTCACCTGCTTTCCCTCCTGCCATCACCGGCTGAGAGAAAAAGAGAGCCAGAACAAAGAAAAATATAATTAATTCTGTCCCAGACGTCTGCAAACATGCCAAGGTTTGGTGGAATATAAATTTAAGTCAGTGCTGGCTTGCATTTCTTCCTCTGTCTCAGCTGAAGGCAGAGTAGACACACTTTCCTCAGACTTCTCATTCTTTCCAGGATCTTGAAGTTGGTCGTTCAGTACGCACTACTCGGGTGGGACACCCCCAGGGACAGTGACATTGCTCTGTTTTGTTCACGGAAATGTCACCACCAACTTGAGGAACATCTGGGACATAATATTCACTCAGAAAATTAGACAAATATATGGAAGAATGTGAACAAATAAGGTACTGACACAGGAAATTCCTCTAATGTTTTCTAAGTAATGAATACATGTTTGCGGAATCCTTTTTTAACTTTCAAGATTTGAAAACTCCCTAAAGTATATATCTGAAATAAAAGATTAACGTTCAGCAAGAAGCGAGAAGCTTTCCATTGTTCTGAAGCCCGATCAAAGTCCAGTCTTCCGCTCTGTGCTTGCTCATGCCAAAGCAATTCATTCACAATATGTATGAACATAACGCAGATGGCAGAGTGCAAGAGAAAAGGACAGTGTACGAACGACTGTCTTTCCCATAGATTCTTCCTTCAAGATTAAGAACGAACTGAAAAGCCTTCCTCCTTTCTAACACTCCCATCATTCCCTCTGCCGGGAGAGGCTTGGGGAAAGCTAAGATGCAACTGAACAGGCGGCTTCGGAGGAACGAAGTCCTGAATACGGGCATTGAATAAGCATTTCGTCTAAATCGTGCCAATAAAAGATTTTAAACTTGCTAGATAACAGTGAAGATTGTCACTTGCCTGCCTTAACATTAAATGAGAAAGGAAAGAAGCCATTCTGAAATGCAGCAGGAGAGATGGATAAGCCACACACGACTTAGAGACCAACACAGGACGTGCATCTCGGCAGAAAGCCTTCACTACCTGGTCTATGTAAAAATTATGGTTGTGCATAAGCACCAGATTGGTGGCCCTTAAGCATCTGTTCTTATGGTCTTTCGTGAGCCTTAAGATGGATTCAGTAGTCCAAAGAAATGTACATTATGTGAAATCTATCTATGGATATTTATCTCATGCAAAATGGAAGAACCTGGGAAACAGACGACGGAGAAGCGCACACTCCATCAGCCCTGAAACAGGCGACCTTCCCGTATCTTGTGTGGCCACGGGGAAACTTCAGCGCACACCTGAGAATGAACGTGAACACAGCGCACTGTGACACGGAAGCTCTTGATTCCAGGGACCCCACAAATGGCTCCGCCCCTTCGGGGTCAGGCACCACGCTGAGCGTTACCCCTCCTGGCCGGCTGGGGTGGAGCAAAGAGCTGCCAACCACAGACTGCCACCCGAGCCACTGCCCACCGCAAGCACTACGTGGCCTTTTCCTTCCCTTTTTTGTTTTTTGTACTGAAAATATATCAGTTATCTCCAAGCTTGCTCAGTGCTTTCTTCGTCCAGAATTTCACAGCTCTCTGAGTGTATGGTATGAATTAAAAGTTATATGCAACATAGAAATTGCTTGTCTTTTCTGTCTTTGCCCAAAACGAAACAAAACAAAACTTTCTGAACCCAAGGTAGATAGTGGTGATTGGCAGGCTAAAAAATAATATGAACAACTTCCCAAAGAGGGTTGTTTCTACATGAAGTCTTTTAATACTCTTGCACATTAATAGTTGGATGCAGCCAAAACAGTGATTCAGTAGTTACTGACTTTACTACATATTTTAGCAATGAGAATGTTTTAAAAACAAGCCAATATTAAAAGTATGTAACAGCTGCAAGTAGAAAAATATATGAATTAAATAGTTGTAAACAAGTTCATTTTCTCTATCTGCTCATTTTTATATAAACTGTTAGAAACCAAGCTCTTTTTTCATAAACTGTCAGATAAAAATGAATAGTGACCTACAGAGCTTCAATTCTTGTGGTTTTGAATTTTAAATGTTTTACTGGGGAAAAGTAAATTTTTCTTCTATGTTCTTGTTAAAAATAAACATGGTATAATTTTTCTTCTTTCTCATATGTTTAAAAATAGGGATCCATGCCTGACCCTGAACAAGCATTATTCTTAAAAATGTATCTGCCTTGTGAGATGTGCTATAAAATTATCATTCGTTCCTGTTCAAATTATCAAGTTCATTAATTAATTGTATCTGTCAGTATCTTTCAACACATTAAACTGCAAAGCCATGATTATAATTTTTATTTCTACACACATCTAAGTCACTCAATATCCGAATGAAAACTACATTCCTGATTTGGTGTGCTTTATTTTAAAATCCCTAAGTGTTCCTGGCTTCTTGGTGATTCAGTACACATTTGCACACACAGCACTAGTATCAAAATAAAAAACAATCACATTTTCCCAGGGCAGCTCGCGCACTCGAAGGTGCCCCCATCCCAGTCTAGGCCTGCACGACCCTTCCACAGCCACACTGCGCCGTGGAGAACGGGTGAGAGGTCGTCCTTTCAGAGAACGCACGTGACCCATGGGGATGGGAAGCAGAAAAACAAGCAAGCAGTCACAGACGGCGCGAGACGATGGCGACACTGCGAAGTAGCCAAAGGCTGCGCGGCCCCTCCCTGACCGGAAGTCACCTGCTCGCCCGCGCCCCACTGTCCCATGGTGCCCTGCGTCCCCCTTGCACTTCCTGCTTCATCGACCTGCGGGTCTCACTGCCTCAGTCCCGATCCCTGGTGCTAATCTGATAAACTAACTTTTAAAAAATAATTGTCTCTCTCTTTTTTTAAAAAGAATTTTCTCAAGCCCCAGGTAAAATTATTTGCACCTATTAAGAAGGTTCCTTGGGTAATCTTTATTAGAGACATGTCTGAGGTAGCCTTTAGTATGCTACTTTGATATGTTAAAGACCAAAGTCTCCTTTGTTAGATCAGGTATTAATATTCCGATCTTCATTACACAGGCCCAAAGATGACTTGCCTAAGTTAGGGAAAGGTGGAAGCCAAGTTTGATATTAGATGGTCCAGCTGGTCTTACTATTCAAGTCTCAGGAAATAAACATAAAAATGCCTGGTGTGGACCAGGCCAAAGTATGTGGCTGGCAAGGCAGAGGTCCACCGCGATGACTGGAGAAGAACAAAGTACCCACTGGTTGGCAGGTCAAGAATGAAGGTCATAAACAGGAGAGAGGCACAGGAGCAGAGGCAGACCTTGTCTGTGACTCTCTGTGGAGAGCAGATATTTCCAGCAATAAATTCAAACGACTAAGGAAATATTTGCAAATGCACATGCAGCCATTCTAAGAAGATATGGAAACCCTGGAAAAACATTTAGATTTCACAGGCAATGAAAAAAGATAGCTCTTGCCCCTGGAGAATAGGAAGAGAATTTTGAAAGGAAACAGTTATTCGAATTGATTCTCTCAGGTTTTGTCAGATGTTTATAGTTTCAACTTTCTTTTTATTTTGAACTGCTCAGGGTTTTAACTTTTAAATGTTTTAACTCCTGCTTTTGCACAAACACACTGAAATGAGGCATGTATAATCTCTGATCTTGTTTTGTTAAGCTTGTGCATATGTCGGTAAAGAGGCCACCGCTGTTTCTCTGGCCATTTCTCCTTTGCTTCTCTATGGGCTCTGTCTTTTCCAAGAACAGAGAGGTCGCGATTTCTTCTGACCCAGAGGGACCATCGCCCTAAGGTCAGAAGAACACGAGATATCGTCAGCTCTGACCTTTTGGAACCGAGTTCTCTTGCCCAGGAGCCACTGTCCCCAGACCGGCCCCACCCTGCTCTCACCCAGAGCTGCTGGGTTAAGAGTTTGCCATGGGAACACAGGAGAAGTAACTTTGACAGGGCTGCAGGCCAGCTTTGTTCCGAGTGGGCTCTCCAGCAGTGGATGGTGGAGGTAGCTTCAGGCTTTTCTCCTACAGTTTGGCCTCCCCAAGGAGCTGACATTCATAATTCCTTCTCCCAAATCATTTAATCATTCATATTCTCACCTAACCTCTTCCACTTTCCCAACACTGCTAGTTCACTGCCCAAGGAGAATGGAGCCATGTTACTATCTTTAAAACTCATATCTAAAATCTTGGTGCCAAAAATAAGAATTTTCAAACTGCACTTAAAATATGATTCACTAGGTGCAACTATATTAATCTTTAAGGTTTTAAGAACTTGTCCTTTGGTTCTGGTATGGTTTTCCTAAATAAATAAATACAAAATTAAAACAAAACAAAACTAAAATTAGAAGCACTCTCTAAAGGTTCCCCTGGTTGATGTCTGTAGGAGTGGATCCGTCCTGCATTCATCTGAACCCAGGGATTTGGACAGAAACGCTTCTAGGGATTTCTAAAAACAGACAGAGTGGATCAGGCCTCGGGATGACTTGGCAAATCCATCTAATCTTTGCCTTCAGATTTTCTAGCACACAACTAAATCCCAGAGGGAGAGAAAAAATTCCACGTGACTCACGCCAGAATTCTGCTTGACCCATATATGATGCTGGTTCAGGCAGAAATCTGCTGAGGAGCTTACAAAGAAAAACCGCAGCTCTGTCAAACGTGAAGCACTGTTCAAAGGTAGAGTGGTATTTTCCGAACGCAGATGCCCTGAAATGAGCGCCTCCGTGAGGACTGAACAGGGGACTTCTATTCATACATGGGAAATGATTTCTAATGCTTCTGCAGGGAGTGAACTAGGGAACAGGAGCTTGCTGACTACATGTTTACATCTCTGGCCAGTTTTTCTCTCCAGCTTTAAAAATTAGACTGAACTTTATACAAGTTTCATACCATAGTACCTTTGCCATTAGGTATTTGGAAAAAAATGCATAATTCAATTTTATTATTGGAACACCTAGAGTAGTGAGAAATAATATCTTTAACTTTAGAAAATAGAGTATTTTATTTATCATCAATTAGGACAAAATTAAATAAGAATGCATTGTATGTTATCTAGTTTTCCTTTTGTGATTTCAATAGAGTAACTTCTAATTCAACTAGCATTTTAAATGAAAGGAATATCTATTTGAGCATTATTCAAAGAAAAGGGATTGAAACATTTTTGTACATATTTTAAGAATCACATCTATGATAAAAAAAACTTACGAAATTATTTTATGGTAATCCCAAATTACAGTACTTCAAATAAGGCATGGATTAAGGGAAGTGCTTGAGTACTGTGACACTTATAAAAAATGGAATATTTCAAAGAGGAAAATGAACAACATGAAGACATCAAATGAGTTTATTTGATGGAAAAATGGGTGAGAGGTAGAATTTTAGAAAATAAGACTAGCAGGAAAAAAAAGAATTTTAGAAAATAGGTAATTAAAAGAAAATAAGACCAGCAGGAAAAGAGAAATTTTGTTCTGATGATAATCTATTAACTGAACTGAGAAAACACATATTCAGAATTATACTAATGTTTCAGATAATTATTTCCCTAATTACAGTTAGTATCAAACTTGGGACATAGTTCAGTGGTCTGTCTCCATGTTGCCACCTACGCCTGTTGAATCCAAACTCTGACTCAGTGGGAGGAGAGATGAGTAAATGTTTTTAGTTTTCCGAGAATAAAGAGAAATGCAAAAGGAGAACACAGGCTGGATTTTAATTTTGTGGCAAGTCCAGAATAATAAAATTGAGTATTTTAGGGCCAGGAGGTATGTTAGTGGGCTAACAGTGCTATCCAATTTTTAAAGAAATCTTTCCTAAAAGACACATGTTTTTGAATCCCATTTGAAGCTAACTTCCTGAGCGCTCTATTTGGATTCCCATCCCAGGCAGTAGCATTCTTTCTTGGAGAAACTTCCAGTTGTTGGGGTAAGGTAAGAGGCAGGTATAAGCTTGATTTTGCATATAGCTCTGGGGTCCAAGTTAGCTGCTTCTCCAAAGCAAGGGACCGTGGGATTTATCTGGTTCTATCCAGGAGCCCGAGAAGACTGCGGGGTGGACCAGAGATGAGAAGAGGAACAGCGGCAGCACCGCCTGGTGCAGCCCAAACCCGTCACGGGTTTAGTTTTGCATGGAAGCTGAAGCTGAAGCTTTCATGGGTGATGCTCTTTCTTCTCTTTGTAATGTTTCCAACATGGAGTTCTGTTCTACTCCCAAGTGTTTCTGTCATCAGAACTGTCACTAGCAATGGGGCAGTAACTACACTGCAGGGACTCAAATGAGAAAACAAAAACTGACACACTCATTTTATGCTGCAGCATATAACAATGGCTCAGAACCCAGTAGTTTATGAATGAAATAAAGATACTTTATTTATTATACAGGCACTTGGATATTCACATGCCCAACACATCTGATACACTTAAACAACTATGGAGACACGGATGGAACATGTCTGCGTGTAGATCAAGAGAGAACTTTCACCGTGAAAAGGTGAATGATTGCATTAACAATTTTGCCTTTACTTTCCTCTAAGGATTTTCAAAAGTTACACTGCAAATCATAAGCAACAAAAAAAAACTGATCTGCATTCCAACTGGAAGGCTAAGTTGAATTGTGGCAATTGAAACTTTTATCACAATGCAACATATTTATAGTCATGCTTGAACAGATTAGGTTAGTAGCATGCATTCCATTCTGTGGTATGAATACTGTTAATCTATTTCCCAACAAAAGTCAGAAGATGCCCAGTGCGTAGAAAAATACAAATCACTGTAGTCAATTGATTACGAGACTGATTTTGAGACTATTTGGTGACGATGACGTCCTAAGATGCCATGCCCACAAAAGCACATTAAAAAGGGGATGAACATCTCTATCAGACAATCTCTAAAGGTTAAAGATGAGAGCTGTAAACTGGGAGGGGGTGCTCGCTGTGCGCTTTGAACAAGGCCTTTCTGCTCACCTCCTTCTGGCTGGACTGGTCCATCGGACATCGCCTTCCTGAGGGCTAGCTGGCTTTGGTCTTGGTTACCATTGGCTGGTGGAGGCAGATGGTCAGACTGAGTTCTTTGAATGGGGAGGACTCCTGCTATGCTATGTCTGTGCTGCTTCCTGGCATGATTACACTGACCGCTCCTATGTGCTGCTGTGGCAGTGTGGGTGAAATGGAAACCCAGAGTATGTACCCTCCAACGGAACCGGCTTCATGTGATTCATGCAAACGGAAGTGTTCTTTTGCTCTACTTAGGCTGTGTTTTCAAATGCCAAAAGGACACCACATGCACAGCACTAAAGGTGGTTAAAACTGGCTGTTTCTTTAAAAAGACAATGGGCCCCAGGGGTGGGGAGACAGCAATCTCCAATGCCTGGCAAAGGCCCCTGGGGAGTAAGTGTCCGAACTTGGGGAGTTACAGAATATTAGCAGTTGACTCAATTGTTCAGAAATGAAATTCAGCAGCTAACATGGGCGAATTGTATACTTTAACGGATTGATAGCTACTAGACATAGCACATCTTGAGTTTTAAAGGATTTCAATGGTTAGGGGGAAAAGAAGCTCTAAATTCTCTGTGATCATACACAAAGCATGTTTCTAGAGGACCGGCCTGATTGTGCTCCTTGGTGAAGTTACACTGCCTCGTGGTATAGACTTATTCATAGGCTAACAATCTGTACTCTGGAAGAAGACAGTGGGACCTCCGTTCACGAACACTTTTGTTTGTGAACAGTTTGTTTCACAGACAGAAGCATGTGGCGAAGTTGTGGTTTTGGTGGCGAACTCTGCATCACAAACAGGACTGCAGGAATCTTTCCCACGCAAACACAAAATTGTGGAAAAAATTAAGCTCGTGAACCAAGGTACCATTGCATATGAAATACCATCTTCTTCACAGCAGGCTCAAAAGACTAGGAGGTTTCGCACGTGGAAAGCTGCAGCCTCTTACATGGTCTTAAGCATTAGCTTGAAACAGTTTTTCCTGTAAGTTGTAGAACCTGACCGCTGTTCCACTTGAAATTTTTTGAGTGATTTCAGGTGCAAGGACCTCGTTGCTGATCTGATCCTGGCACACACGTGTGCACGTGTGCACGTGCGTGTGTGCGAATGTGTATGTGAGCGTGCTTTGTTTTGGTGCAATGCCTGGAAAATCGGCAGGCCCTTGTGCTTATAAATTCTGTGTTCTAGAGGGAACTTAGGTGCACACGAAAGGACGCACAACATGGGGTGGCCTGCGAGCGTCACGGACAGGGCCCCTGGGTGCGGTGAGCCGGGGGATGCGGGGTGGACGCAAAGCAGAAACAGCCAGTTTTATTGCAGTCTATGTGAAATAAAAAAAAGAAAAACAAAGAAACAAACAAAGAAAAAGAAAAGGAAACAAACAGCGCGAGGATGACGGCACTGCTCTCGCGGGACAGGGACAGGGCAGGGCGGGGCGGGCAGAAGCGGGCGGCCGGGCCATGCCGGTCACTTGCGTCTTTTACTTGGCGGCAGGCGCTGGTGCACGGCGGCCTCGGCGGCGGCGATGGCGGCGCCCGCGTCCTCCAGGTGCGCCTGGGTGACGCTGCCGCGGCTCTGGCTGCGCGACGGGCCGTGCGAGCGCAGGTGGCCTTCGGACGACGACTTGGAGCTGCCGGGGCTGCTGTGCGACTTCTCCATGGTGGGGACCTGCATGTCCGCTGCGAAAGGGTGGGACAGAGTTAGGGCCGCGCCCAGGCGGGGGACCGGGACCCGGGCGGCGGAGGAGGAGGCGGCGAGGCCCTGGGCGCGCAGGACGGTCTCCGCGGATCCACGGCCCGGCCTCAGGCGCGGTTCTCCACGGCAGCGGGTGGGCCTCAGTTTCCCCTCTCGGAGAAACGGTGGGAGAGAGAGAGAGAGAGGAGAGAGGAGAGACAGGAGAGAGGCAGACAGAGAGACAGAGACAGAGAGAGACAGAGAGAGACAGAGAGGAGAGACAGAGAGATAGAGAGAGAGGAGCGAGAAACAGAGGACAGACAGAGAGACAGAGAGGAGAGAGGGAGGAGAGACAGGGACAGAGAGAGACAGAGAGGAGAGAGAGAGAGAGAGGAGCGAGAAACAGAGAGACAGAGAGGAGAGAGGGAGGAGAGACAGAGACAGTAACACAGAGAGAGGAGAGAGAAACGGGAGAGAGGAGAGAGACAGAAACGAGAGAGACAGGAGAGAGGGAGGAGAGAGAGGGGCAGAGACAGACAGACAGACAGAGACGGAGAGGGGGCGGCAGGGAGAGGAGCTCCGCGCTCCAGCCCTTCTCCCCGGCCTGGCGGCGGCTCCCCGCACATCCTCCTCGAGGCGGCGCCCTGGGCGCCCCGGGGTCCGCCCGCTCTGCTCACCGTGGCTGGGCTCCCGCTCCCCGGCGGGTGTGGCGCTTTTGTGGCACACCCGGGGTTTCAGGAGAGATCACTGCCTGCTGCACGATGCCGGGTAATAAACCTTCAGGGCGCAGCGCGGGCGCCGCTAAACCCCAGGCCCGCACCGTCACACTAAACCACAGGGCACAGCCACGAAGGAGCAAAAGCAAACGCCTAAACGGCAGCGAGGTCTGCGCGCGGTGCCCCACGGGGTTCTCCGTGAGACCCCATTCGCTCTCTCCAATCACACCGCCCAGACGTCTGCGACACGGAAGACCCCGGCGCGCACAGCCACCGAGCTCTTCCCCCAGGGCCACGACGCGGAGGGCCAGAGGCGCCGCCGCCCCAGCCCCGGCCCTCTCTGCGCGCTGGGCCTGAGCCCTGTCCCAGCAGGGGCCGAGCGGACAGACAGACGGACCCAAAGCTGCGCCCAGCGGGAGCGTCTCCTACCCTTGGACGGGTCGGGGAAGATGCCATGGCTTCGGCTCTTGATGACGGACGGCTTCGGGGACGGCTGGCCGCCCGGGCCCGAGTGAGGCTTGCCCTGCTCGATGCTCTCCGTCTGCTCCTTGAGCGGGTACCACCTGGGGGTGTTGTCCAGGTGAGACGTGCTGGACAAGTCGATCAGGACCTGGAGGGAAGCGCACCGACCGGTGAAATCAGGGGGTGGAGCTGCGCTTCCTTACTGGTTCCCGACCCCCGGGGCTCGGGATAACCTCTGGGGAGGAGGGTGCGGTCCTGCGCAGGCTTCCTCTGTTTTCTCAGTTCTCTTCACTCATGGCACTGGGAACAGTGTCTTGTGTATACTGGGTGCGTAGTAAATGTGAGATTAAATCGAAGTGCATAGTCTTTGAGTATTAACTAAGGCATTTGGAAATTATGTAAATTGGCAGGGATACAGATCAATCTTTTCACACACAAAAATAACTATTTTTGGTTATCTGAGTTTCTAACATTGGCTAACAACTTTTTAAAATGCATGACTAAAGACATACATTTGAGACAAAAGGAAAAGAAGGGAAAGAATGGGTAATTTGCCATTAGTAATATATATCTTCCATTTAAAAACGTACTTTAACATTAGAAATAGAGATATGACTAACAACTGATGATGAGAAAGCACTGGCAGGTTAATCTACAGCATTTTTCCTTCTTAGTGGAACATAAATAATGGTGCATTTTGCAGTTGCTGAGATCAGGCTATTTAATCATAAATAATAATGTAAGCTGTTACAACAGGCCTTCAGAAGGGCTGTGAGGAAGCTGGAATCACATTTTTAAAAGTCCAGCTCATTTGATAATATAAATGCGTTTCCTCAAAACTCTTTTAGTCTCACAGCAGGCTTACGTACCTTCCTAGTGAGGTGATTATATTTAATCTTGCAAATTAACCACAAGGTGCTTCAAGTGGCACAGAGAAAACCATTTCTCAGGTTGCTGCCCACCTATTCCAAGAGTAACTCAGGAAATAAATTCCGTCTGTGAAAGGCTGCACTCAGCACTGGCTGTTTTACACACTGAGGAAACACGCCTGGCGTTGCACATTCATCCGTGATTTATGGAGGCAGCAAAAGCAGAGAGGGAATGAGAGGCTCACCTCCCCCAGGAAGTCGTTGGAAGAAAATCTGTCATAATCCCAGACGGTCACCTCCAGGGTTTTCTTTTTGAGCTGCAGTTCAAATAAAACTGGCATTACTCCTACTTTTCTATCATAAGCTTTCATCACCATAAGATACCTGACTAATCTATTTTTATCCTGAATCTTTTTCATTAGTGTAAAACACATTCGAAACTTTATATAAAACTATGTAGATTCATAAAACACTGTGCAAAAATGTCACTGATTATTTTTCAGTCCATGTAGTGTGTAGTCATTAGACTTCATTGTTTTGGTAACAAATAACACTAATTTTGTGTTTCTTTATTCCTCTCCACCCACCCATTTTTAAAAATAGAAAGCAGAATCTATAAATAATCTTCAAGCATAAAAACTCATAGATTATATAATATCTATGATTATTTAAAGTGTTTAGATTCTAGCTTTTGTTTTAGTGATGTCCAAAAGACAAGATAGTATCTTCATCTTATTCCTGCAGGTGAATTTATTTTAAATTAAAGACACAGATTGTCATTTACAATTAACTTCAACTATATAATCAAATTAATCTTTAGAGTACAAAACAAAAGCCTCATTTTGACAGACCATTAACTGTTTCATATGGATGACCTCTTCCTGTATTATTTGGGTTATCTCTGAATTTAATGTTATACACTGTTATTTTCTGTTATTCACTTTTTAAACTTTTTTACTTTAAAGAGGTTAAAAGAAAACAAAACAGTGAAAACAGAGTAATAAAAACAATATAGGCTCTCATGAGATTTTGTCAAATGCAGATTTTCAGCAGCGCCCAGATGCACTGTGCCCAGAGGCCCCCGTAGCGGTGAGCATCTCTGATGCTTGGCTTTGTTCTGCTTCTCTGCGGAGGCTGCAGCTTAGCAGACGGACTCAGACGGACTCCTAACGTACTGGTTGATGGAATGATACAGCTCTGAGCACTAAATTTCCCTTTCTCTTTATATTATTTATGAAGGTCAAAATATAGCCATCTGAAAATAATTTCCTCTACAGTAAAAAATATCACACAGTTTACTGAAATTTTTGAATTTTGGAATAAGCAATGGAAAATATTCCACTAGCCTTCTTATTTAATATACTCGTTATTTGTTTTGCTTGCTTTGTCAAAATGCTCACATTTACTTTTGTCCTGTATTTGGGCTGTGTTTGTTGCATGTATTTGTCTGGGGAAAATGGGTATGGGTCGCAATCTCTGAATAATTTTGCCATCACTATCCTCGTGTTAGGCTCTCACCTAGGCAGTAACCATTACATACCTGTTCCATGGAAATACTTTTATAAATGACTGTTTGATTCCACTCAGGATTAAGACTTTTCTGAACATACTTAGTCCTTCTCTTGTACTCAGCACTGAATTGGAAGAAAATAAAGAGTTATTTTGATCAATCACCTTCCCTGGCAACTTCATAGTCAACGTGAAGGACACACAAACTTTGCAGGATACTTGGTCCGGTCACTGCCATGGATGTCTCACCGACCTCACGGCATGAATCCCTTTGTAAACTGAACACACACGATGGTTTAAAACTATGTTGGAAACCTTTTGTTTGCTCTAGGCAATGTAGTCATGAAACAATTTTAATTAAATATACGTTACTGTTTCGTGCCAATTGCTTGTTATAATTTATGAAAAAACTAAAATCTCTCTTCATTCAGTATAACTTGGAGCATTTGAACTAATTCCTGACTCTTCCATTCCCTCTGAACAGATAGAATTGTATATTCAACATGCTTAAACTGGTCATTCAAGAGATGCAAATGAAAACAACACTGAGATTCCACCTCACCCCAGAAAGAATGGCTAGTATTAAGAAGTCAACCAACGACAAATGCTGGAGGGGTTATGGAGAAAAAAGAACCCTTCTCCACAGTTGGTGGGAATGCAGGCTTGTGCAACCACTGTGGAAGTCAGTGTGGAGATTCCTCAAAAAGCTAGGATTGGAGATCCCATTTGATTCAGCTATTCCCCTTCTGGGTATCTTTCCAAAAGAACTAAAAACATCATACCACAGAGATATATGTCCATCTTTGTTTATAGCTGCACAGTTTATAATAGCCAGATCTTGGTAACAGCCTAAATGCCCCTCGACTGAGGAATAGACAAAAAAGATGTGGTATTTCTATTTAATAGAGTACTACTCAGCTATAGACGTTTTCACAGTTAAATGGATGTGCCTTGAAAATTTACTTCTCAGTGAACTAAGTAAGTCACACATATGTAACCATTGTATTTTTGCACTTGTGTGACAAACTGAAAGAAAATCCATGTATGTACATAAAAAATTAGTTAAGATAGTTAAAAAAAATTTTGAGTGAAAAGTAGTTTTCACAGGATCATTTTCAGATTTCATTTTTACTGTGAATTGTTCTTTTGAAAATAATATAGCATTCATAACATTTGAAAAAAATGCTTAAAAATTATATTCAAAACCTATCCTAATATTTTATTTAAGAGAAAAAAGACACATGTAAGAAAGACAAAAAGCAAAAGAGACAAACAAATGACAACAGCAAATCCACAACAGTAACATTATAGTTTTACAAAACAAGATGATAGGAACTTGACAATGGTTGCAGTATTGCGTATCATTACCCTCAACACGGTTGTTTACATTAACAGATACAGACATGTAAAATTGATCTAATCATATGAGTATTAATTGATCTTCCTCAATAATACATTCAGCAGTATAGTCATTTTAGTTATCTTACATATACATAGATACGGATTTATGTCTTTTTCCTTTTCCCTTCCTTCTTTCCTCTTTTTCTCTTTCCCAATTACTTTTGCTCTTTGAGCAGTTTTTTACCCTTACAACAGTATTTATCCTAATTGAGTCTTGCGGAACACCTAAAACTGCCACTCACCAGTGGTCGGGTGCAGAACCGAATTACTGCAATCTGCTATTACCATGTGGTGTCCACGCAGCAAAGGCCTGGTCAACCTTTCACTGACCCGCTGCTCTATTGAAATTTTGGCCTGGGCTCACATGTCATTCTATCACAATGCTATCTCTGGTGCATGTGAGCACCTTGGAAACCACTGTTTGGAGGTCCTGGACTTCACAGCCTGCCTTTTGCTAAAGGTACTGGGTCCAGCACTGTAGTCTGCTGTTCTACTCCAAATTATATATAATCAGACTAGCCTGCTGCAGGCCTGGCCGCAAGTACTGCCCCATCTTGGATGCCAAGTGTCAATCCCCAGCTGCTGTCGCCGACGGAGAACCAATCTCAAGTGCGTCTTCCACTTGTAGAAATGGTCAGACAGTCAAGGACTGGCCTTCTCTCTCTCGTCTTATTCTTTTATCAGCCACAAGCAAAGGCAGTTAATTCCCAACAAAATGGTTACTGGGATCAGCTGGGGCTGGGAGCTCTGGCACAGGGAGGCCAGGCAGTCAATACTACGTCCCCAGACACACACATACACACACACACACACACACACACACACGCAGAGTCCAGGGAGGCTCTCTCTTAATTAATCTGGGGTAAGGCTTGAGCTTAGGATTTTCGAAGGCTCCTAGTAGAGTTATTCGGTAGCTAAGATCTAGAACCACTGTGCTTGTGCTCATAGTTTCTCACACATCATCTACTGTGAGCTGAGTAAAATTTAAAAATGAAAGCAGTATTTTTCTCACTTCTTAGCAACCCATTTGAATGTATGTTATGGTTGATACATTGTGTCAACTTGACAAGTTTAATTGAGAGACTCAGCAGGGAGCCAGGATCCTTACTTTGTAAATATCCTCATCCTGTGCAAGAAGAGGGCAAGGAGACCTTGCCAGTGCTGTACCCAGCCTGGAGTGTGGTGGCCTGTGTACACAGGGGGAGGAGAAGAACCTTGTTTCCCCCTTTTGCTCCGCTGCTGCCTTGAAGTGTGGCCCCAGTGCCCTGCCACCCTGCCTTGTAGCCAGCTGATTATGGACTGAAACCTTCGCAAACTGTAAGCTAAGTAAACCTTTCCTTCCTTAATTTTAGTTGTTGAGTATTTTGTCCCAGCAAGAAGAGAAAAGTAACCAAGACAATGTACAAAAATAAGAATATAGATGATGATTTAAAGAAATAGGAATCTCTGTAGACTGTAGGCAGGAAGTATGCTTGTGCACACACGCCTTTTAGATAACTGTCGACATCTACTGCAATTTAAGTCACATAGCTAAACACTTCTACTTAGGCCACGTCTACAAACTCTTCCACTTGTGTGTAAGAAACTTGTTCAAGAACTTCTTCCACTGCCACATTGTTTCTAATAGTAAGTCAACACGAGAAATACATATTATAATAGTATGATACATTGAATAAATTATATATTAAGTGGTAGTTAAAATTAAGTAAATAAATCTCCATGTATTCAAATAGAGAAATTTTGAGAAAAATTTTTTATCAAAATAATGTAGAATAAAACAAATATAGTTATCTACAGTGTCAGGATATAATGTTAAAAATCCTATAAAATAATAATTTAGTATAAATTATTTAATAAACACTGAAGATGACAACTACATTGATATCACAAAAAAAATGAAGTATAGATATTAAGTTTAATTTAGTAGTTATTTTAGGTGGCCAATAAAGTGACCTGAGTCCAGACTTACCTATGAAATATGTTTTATTAAATAGATATCTGAAGCTGATAAAGTAAAATATGACTTGCTAAAACTGGGTATCAAGCACACAATTTTTGTTTCAGTTTGCATTATTGAGGAGTAAACCCAGGTCATTTCTGAGATGCATCCCCACACTTTTTTATTTTATTTTCTTAGTTTTGAGACAGAATCTCTCTAAATTACATCACTGATCTTGAACTTGTGATTCTCCTGCCTGGTATCACAACTTTTAAAGTTTTTACTTGTTTTGGACTTAGTTATTAAACTGAAGTAACCAAGACAATGTACAAAAATAAGAATATAGATGATGATTTAATTCATTGCTAAATTCTAAAACAGCTTGCATCTGCATAATTTTCAGAGATGAGAATAAATGTCAAGTGCACACTCATGTACTTTCGACTAAAATTCTGGATGTGCCTAGATATTAAAATTGCCTGCAATTTTGGAATGTTTTCAAAAGGGTTTATCAGTTGCCATCTTTTCTTACTTCACAAATATGAATAATTGTTGAAATTTTTCATATTCATGTTTAGTAATTTTTTTTCAATTTTACAGTTAGGAAAAATTATCGAATGCCAATTCTCTACCAGGAGCTGTGCATATCTATCGAGATGGACAACTACAAACCCCTTATTTAGTTTTTACTGATATATGATCATATGATAGCTATGCATAAGAAACACTTCTTTAAAAAATACATGAAGTAATAATAATTAGCACGGAATTTCCTTTTCCAAGGTAGAGTTCTAAATGCTTTTCATTTGTTAACTCACTTAATTCTCATCGAGTCATCCCCAGCGCACAGGCATTGCTAATTATCCCCTCCAGTAGGTGAGAAAAATCCAAGTTGGAGACCGAGGGGTTGTGAGGCCAGGTGCTGAGTGGCAGGGGTGAGACTCCCACAGGGAGCTAGACTTCCGTGCTCAAGTATGAGGTTTACCGGATTAGGGCTCACGTGTCACTGATCTACCTAACTTCTTAACTGCAGGCTTTATTACAATTTAAAGTCCTCTACCTCGACTCATACATGTAATTTATATTATGTAATTAGATGAGTTACATGTATTGTTTGTGCACATACATGTGTAAAAGATCAGGCTAATTTTAGAGTGGCTTAGGGAAACGCTGAATGAATACTGTGGAATAATTAGGGATATTTATTGTAAGCATCTAACAGGCACAAATTCAGGTGCTTACTTTGATAGTGCCTCAGTGTTAGCAATGGGTCGGTGGTCTCTTCCCTCCAGGGCTGCAGGGTAAAGAAGGGAAACGGCCCCGGCCCCGCGCAGTCAGGCCGGGGCGCCTGTTTCCTGAGGCGCAGGGCGGCCTTCACCGGGCCACCGGCTGGCAGTACTAGAGCACCCCGTCCTGACTCTAGAGAGGCCTCCCAGGGCTGTGCTGCCTCTCTGCTTGGCTGCCAACTCCCCGGTTCTCAAAGCCGCACCGGAACCGCGGGGTGCGCGGGGAAGGGGAGGCTCTGTGGGGGCCATGGAACAGGAACCTACGACGAGGCAGACTGAAAAGAAGTGTGCGCTCCTGACCTTTTCTCCTCTGGTAAACACATTGTATTCCCACACGGGAAGAGTGTATTAACAGCGTTACCTTAGAACAGTGGGGCCACAGCAGATAATCAGAGATATTAATGTGGGAAAGGAAAAGGTTACAGCCGTGACGGAGCTTATCCAGATGTGTGTGCACATTCAATTTCCCCCCTTAAGTTTCCCTTTTCTTTTCTTATTAGTTATTTTATTCACAGGTTAGATGTTCTTTCAGTATAGTCAAAAAAAACATTCTCCAAATTTCTCTTTTCAGGTTTTTTTTTCCTTCTTTTTGAGACAGGATCTCACTATGCAGTTCAGGCTGGCCTTGAACTTGTTATGATCCTCCTGCCTCAGCTTCCTGAGTGCTGGGATTACAGGGGTGTGCCACCACTCCAGGTTTAAATTTCTGTTTTTAATTTCAAAAGGAAATATCGAGAAAAAATAGAATATAACGAATCATTTGTATTTACTTTCACAGAAATATCTGAAACATTGAAATTATTCCTTTTTTAAATTTGACTCGGGCTGGGGGTTTGGCTCAGCAGCTTAAGCGCCTGCCTGGTAGGCATGAGGTTGTGAGTTTGATCCCAGGTGCCATAAACAAATAAATAAATTTGACTCGGTTTTCCCGTACTGGCCTCTTTCACACATCGTGTACCGAAAGGAGGAAGTGAGGAGTGCCTCCCATTCAGCCAGCCAGTCTTCCGGCACCTCCGGCTTTTGCTGCTCGGTAAGAAAACGTGTGTTGAATGGATCTTTAAAACACGCTATGCTTCTTTGTTTTTCTTTAAAATCTACGGAAATTAAGTTGGGCTGCTATCTATCAAATACACATAATATTTGTCCCAGAGGAAATACTTTCATCTGCTAACAAGGATATTTAGAGCAAGTGTAGCCAGGAATTGGGTTTCCAAGGATACGCTAGCTGAAACTAGTGCAATCAAGCAAAATCTCATTAAAGGAAAAAAATTTGCTCTTTGCCCAACTGTGATGAGAGCGACCCTTTGAAAGGAGACACCTCAGATACGCACATTTCCAGGGCCCCTCAGTTCAGCCACTGCTTGTGTTCTCTCCTTGTCGTTCTCTCAGCTCCTCTTGCCTGACATTTGCGCTCTTGGCGCTTATGAGTACGTTGATTAAAGGGCAGGAATGAGACGGGATGAGAAAACTAGACCACTGCCACTGTAATTTATTACTCAATAGCACTTTCATTATTTTGACTCTAATGTATAGTTATTTCATTTTCTTTACTCTGTTGCTAATTTGATGTAGTTGGGTAGCCTAAGCATACTATTTTTCAATTTTGCAGATAACTGACCAATGACTACATGAAAATTATACATATTACTAGCAAAAATAATAGCAAGTGGCATTTACTGAAAGCTTGCTAGATGCCAGACACAACGCTTGTCACTTTTGGCTTACAAACCCTTACATTTCACACACACACACACACACACACACACACACACACCTGTGAAGGTGGCTATTACTATTTCTACTTAATAGGAATAAAAAACTAGTTTTAGGTAAATCTCATATCTTTGAAGTAGCAGGGCTGAACTGAAACCTAAATCCTTAAGGACTTTATTCACTGGACTGCGTAGGCTGACTTACAATTTCAGTACCCTGTCACTCCGTCCCACGTTAATAATTCCCAAAAGGAGCCGTGAAAGTAACCGCTAGATGAGACCATGACTTCTAGATCTTCTGAACTGTAGTCCAAAGCATCCCAGACTTACTCAATCATTATGTATATTTATACAACATGCCCTCCTCTAAGTTACTAAACACAGAGAGTCAGCATTCTGAAAATGCTCCCTCGGTTTCTCTAGATAAAAGATGGAAATTCCAAACAAGGTGATTGATAATGTCTGTTCTAAAAGCAATATTATCTCTTTGAAATGAACTAATTTCATGTATCAGATCGAGACACCTGGTTTGGGTCCTGTGAGGAGTACATCAGACATAACGAGAAACCATTGCTATGCTAAAGTTCACTGCCACAGTTCCCCAGCTGCGGGGAGATGAAAGGATTCTGGAGACTGGCGGGGCTGCGGCCACTGCTCCTGTTGTTTGCGATATGTCAGTATTTATGCCTTTAAACATCTGATGCATCTTCCTGTGGGCAACGGCTTGTCAGGACTAATAAAGACATCAAATTTTAGTATCACAGACAAAATAAATGCTGAACCATTAATAATCAGGGTGGAATTAGAATTTTCATCACCCTATTGCTAGATGGTACATAATTAGCCTTCCCCACTAAATAGCGTGTATAATTTATCAGGAACCAAGAATTGTGCAAAATAATGCTTTTGTCTGGGTACTAAGCAATAACCTTAGTTGGTAATGCAATGATGCAACATGTTATGACTTAAACAGCAGAAAACAGTTTCCTAGTTTTGAAAAAAAGAAGGGGGGGGGACACTCCTATGCCCTGGCCAGTGCACTGTGACATGGAATCCTGCATTGCCTGCCAATAAATCTGTGGTGCAGTATAAAGCATGGAGGTGTTCCAAGATCAGATTCCAGTGAGAGAAAAAGACCAGACATTCATTGTGCTTAATATGGGGTGTATGTCTACTGCTGGATATTCAGATCAGTTAATTTCATTTAAGAAGTGGCTCTAGACATTTTTCTTTGTAATAGAAGAGCCAGGAGAATTCAAGCCATGATTTTCAATTGAGAAGCTAAATGAGATTTAGTGGGCAGATTGTAAATGAAAATGTTAGTAATGTCTAATTCAGGGTGACAGTTACTTATTCATCTTTTCTACTCTTTTAATATTTTCTATTTTTCTGTATTCTATTGTGCACACCTCTTAAAGCTATTTAGAAATGTGATCAGAAGGATTTACTGTAGGCCTAGTTCAATAGATATTAAATTGCAGAGAAATAAAAGTTAAAGACCAGGTAGGTTAATTTGCATATCAATATACATAAATATACAAAAAGCATAACTCTAAGCATAATATTATAGCTTGACACTGAAAAAGAATCAACTCTACCTTGCATTCTGGACGACCATGACTTGACTGCATTGATTCCACGAGCAAGAGAGAAGGATACAACAGGAAAGTAGGAAAGATAGGAAGAAAATGTTAGCAATGGAAATAAGGAAGGAAATATAAGAATGCTAATTAGAGGAGCTGTTCCATAACATATAAATAACATGAAGCAGAAGACAATTTTAGAACTATGTGAAAATAATGCCTCAAAAGTACAATCAAACCCAGTGCTTTGGCCACTGTAACAATTAAGGACAATTTAATGAAAGAACTACAAATTTAATACTAGCAGCATGTTAGTTGTTTTTAAACTAAACTCACACACCAGGGATATTTTGTATGAGGACGCCGTC
>RJWM01006890.1:0-81435 GCA_004363535.1 Dasyprocta punctata | reverse complement strand
AAAAAAAAAAAAAAAAAAAAAAAAAAAAAAAAAAAAAAAAAAAAAAAAAAAAAAAAAAAAAAAAAAAAAAAAAAAAAAAAAAAAAAAAAAAAGCAGCTAAAAGTAAACTACATATGTACGTAAAACTTAGAGATTTTTTTCCACATAGAACAAAATGGTAAGACATATAGCCAGGGATGTTTGAGCAATGAAATTAATACTGTTTTTTCATGTAAAAGGAAAGTTGCAGTGACATTTGGAACTATTTTTTTGTATTGGTAAACTTTTACAAATTGAATGTTTTATTTTCTAAGATATTTACAATTCTGTTTAATACTTTTAAATGAAAACCCCTTGTTATATTCCATATAGCATTCGTGTTATTTTTCTATAATATCTCATTTGATCTCTACAATAACTTTTAGGAATTAGAAAAATATCACTTGTGTTTTATGGGTAACATGGTGTAGGACGAAGAAGCACCTGGCCCTGGGCCAGTATTTTTTCCACCTTTTGCCCAGGATGAGAGTTCACGGTAACTTTTAAATATTTAAATGTTCATAGTGATTTTTAAATATTTTATTGACTTGTAGTCATTAAAATGTTCCCAAATTCTTATATTCCACTGAGACCACATTCATTCCTGATAGAGAAGCTAGCATTTCTGTTACTGCACATAGGGAAGCTAAGCAGAAAATGCCGGATTGTCCAGCTGATGTGGAGGCGGCACTAGCGCAGGACCATAGCTCTCAAGGACTCTTTGCAGTTTTACCAGGCACCAGACCCGCTCCCATTCAGTCTCTGAGCAACTTTCCGACCACACAGCCTGAGGACGGCCAGTGGGAAGGTCCAGACCTAGTCACTTTCCCTCGGAGAACAGCTCTGGAGGATGAATGAGAAAGGGAAAGAGATGGAATCCACAGCTGATCCCATTTGGATTTAAATTAAGATACACCGTGTGCTAAGAGTCAGTCCTAAAGCTTAACGGAAAAAACGCCTCTGTGGCTTCCTTCCCAGGACTTTGTTCCTCATTTATCACTGACAGCAGAGGCAGCAGCGCGGCAGTGTCGATTCACCAATCCCTGGACTAGGTGTTCCACAACCCCTGAAAGTCTGGGGCAGGATTTTCTCAGGACGACAGTCGCGCTGTCACCCCTGCCACAGGCACTTTCCCAGTCTCTGAGCCCGGAGAGATCTCTGCAGCCCATAGGAAGCCCTAGGAGATGCTGGCCTGCTGGGGATGGCCCAGCGCCCAGTGAAAGGCCGGGAGGGGAACATTTCTGGCATCCTGGCCACACTCAGGGCGTGGCCGTCAGCGCACCTCGGGCTGGAGGAGCAGCGCTGTCTCACAGAGGCAGCTCCGCTTTATGAAATCCGCGTGCACAGTCAGAGAGCACACACAGGTGACGCTGTGGAAAGCCAGGGTAATACCAGTTAAACGGGCCCCTTCACCAACTCTCCAAAGGATTCAAAGTCGGAAAGAAAAAGCTTGCACAGTACGAGTTACTGCTGACATGTGGCTGGTGGATGTTTTATGTCCTGTTTCTAGCAGTAGTAATGAACATGAAATGGATTCCTGTGAGTTTTTCATAGAATCGCTTTTCCCAAGCTAACGGTTGAAAGAGTAGGATCCGAAGCTCGGCGGTGAGAGGTGTGGAATCCACAGAGAAGGCGAGGGAAGTGGACCACGGAAAAGGTGGACCGCTTAGTGCACACGACGAACAGTACCCCGGACTGCCCGCCTGCTCCGGGACCGCTTCCTCTCGCCTATGGGGAACAGTCGGCAGGGCGATTACAAGCATAGGCTAAGAGAACAAATGTTCCAGGGTACTGAGATAATAATCCAAATTCCGTCAGTTCTTCAAGGTGGTTTTAGGCACATTTACAGATGAGCTAATAGGGTATAATACATGTCACAAATGAGACTTTTTAGCTGCCTTGTGTGACATGCATTATTTCAAGGGTGTACCATTTCAATGAACCTATGGTCAAAAACCAGAGAGACACTGGGCGATCTTAGGCAGTCATTTGAAAATCAGAGATCGGCAGCTCCGATAAGGACCCAGCCCCCATCCGTCACCCTGTGTTTGACTAGCTGCCCGCTTCTCACTCCCGCGCTAATCTACTGCAGAGCTGGCCCCCTCGCTGGGGAGCCGCTTCGCACAGAGCCTCCGCAGGGACGGGACGGAAGCCTAGACAGACAGACAGACTGGCAGACCAGGAGACGCTCACTGACCAGAGCACTGGACAGCCATTTAGAACAACGGCTGCGAAGTGAAAGTTTTCTTCAGCATCTTGTGAAGTGAGACCAAAAAAAAGGAAATAAAGCAGTAACAACACAGTGGATTCCAAATACAATAAAATTTATTCTTTTTTGTAACTTGTACTCTTTCATTTTTAAAATGCCATTTATCGAAATTTGCTAATGAAGGATGGTAGCTGTTTGATTTTATTCTTTATCTTGATAAAGCAAAAACTTCAAGCCATGCTGCTCCACACCTCAGCTTTATTTTTCTCTAGTCTCTGGAAGCCAAAATCTGAAAATACCTGGTTTGACATTTCACATCTAAATAAATGTGTTACCTATTGAAAAATACATTTAATTCAGATTATTTTAGTAAATGTATCTTTTCGTGCCCCATAATATATTCCCACGTAGTAGCGTAAAAGTTCCGCAGTGTGTTTCCCGTGAACTGGTTTTGGTGTTGTTTCCTTGTGTGATGCTGTCCTGCTCTGTCTCCTTCTTCCCACCTCAGGACCCTGGCAGGCATCTGCCCGTATCTTTGTTCAGTCATTAAAACATCTCTGTCCAAATTTCAGAACCTGGGATTTTCTTGCTTAGCACAGCTAAGCACAAATGAGAAAAGAAGGTAAACATTTTAGATCAAATACACTGTAAATCACTCGCTCTATCAGTTAGTAGTAATTGGAGCTGGAGTCTGAGTTTGAACTGGGACGACAAATTGTATACAAGGAGGAGAAAGTGAGCTCTCCCCGGCATACAGTGGGGTCTCCCAAAGGCCTGGCTCCACCGTCCACCTTGAAGTAATTCATTCTCCATTAGGGCTTGGAAAGCACATTCACAGACACAACCAACCATGCACAAGCCAGGCTTTTCTCATGAAATAATACATATCCCTGTTTAGTGTGATATACTCTCACATCTTACATTCTATCAGTTTTTCATTGACCATTTTTGCCATAGTAATTTCATTGTCCACTTACGTGCAATCACTCAGTTTCAAAACTATTATAGTAAAGCACACGTCAGAGGGTTGTTGTTCAACTACATAGAAATATAAAGCTCGACATAATTAATTTCTCTAAATCAATATAAAATTAGAAACCTATTCTAAACAAATATTTTTGTATTATGTTTTCATTGGATTCCTAAAAAGAGGAATCACACATTTTATTTCTCCTTTCCTATTTTACCTTTCACCAGATACCATTGGTTTTATTGTTGTTCAGATAAACATCTTCTAAATAAGAAAAAAACAGGAGAAAAAAATAAATAAAAGAGATTTTCTTAAGTGAACTATGAACACCCTAATTTCAGCATTGGTGGTGACTGAAATATTAGGTTAAGCTTCTGAATTATAACAATTTCCAAATAGATGTTCTTTAGAATAACTAGAGTAATGAATTAAATTGCCTATTTTGTGCCTATATAACAAGTTTTATACAATGTTTTCTGATTTCTTTTCAAATAGATAAAAGCTGGGTAATCTTTTAAGTGGTTGAAGACATTGGTTCCACAGAAATGGATATGCAGACACAAAGGCACTCACAAGCGTGTACCTTCACTATCGCTAAAAGATCAAGCTTTGGACTCCAAGAGAAATAGGTTTCAGCTTCAACTTGTTAGCACACAAGATGATTGCTTAGAAATTTCTTAATTTTTGCCTCTGAGAGTGAGATTATAGTTATACCTGACTCACAAGCTGTTGTTACAGGCAAATAAAGAAAACAAAAATTAAAGCGCTGCTAAGTTTTCCATTGTTACCGTAAGTTCCAGAGAATGATCTATAAAACTCATTTCCTGCCCTGACAGGTAACTCACTGACCATTTCAACTGATTTTTGTGCATGATTCTAATCTTATAAGTCACTTAATACACATGAGTACGAGCCCCTATAGGACAAGGAAACTATGAAGAAAAGATTATACTACAATTCAGGTCAGAAGAGGATCCGATTCTGTATTTACTTCCTAAAAACTATAGATATTTGAACTTGAACATCTAATGATCTCTACTTAGATCATCTCCTGGACTCCAAAGTACTTAAACTTTCAGCTTCCCTTGGTTCAACCAACTAACATGCACTGTGTTCCGTAAACTACACTAGACATTAGAAAGCTATGGCCCACTCCTCAACCCCAGCCCCTTACTCCATGGTCTGTGGGCCAAGAATGGTTCTTCCATTTCTAAATGGTTGGGGGAAAATGATTCTGCAACAGTGAAAATTACATAAAACTCAAATCTTTATATCCAGAAATTAATCTGACAGTGAAAGTCATTAATTTATGTGCGGGCTATGGCTTCCTTGAAGTTACAATGACACAGTTCAGTTTTTGTAGTAGAGACCAGCAGGTCCTCAGAGCCTGCTATAAGATGTTTAGTATCTGGTTCCACACAGCTTCCAGCCCGGGCTGCTTGCAGAAACAAACACACTGTGCCTGACGATTATTAGCACATCACTATCCAATAGTAGTTTTCGTATTTTGAAGATGATTCTTAACTACAACTGTGTTTTAGATTTTATGCAAAGAGTATGCGCCATTCAGCATGAACTATATTAACCCAGTTTATTATTTTAGTAATAGAGTAATAAAAATGCTAGTCTTTAGAATATACTATTTCCAAATTAGGTTGTGGTGGTGTCTTCAAAACTTTGTACAGAAAAATAGATTTTTATCCACTTTGCAGTACTGTGTATACAATATATGCAAGCAATCATGTTGGCTAGATACTATATATTTTAGTGGAATGGAGAAGAATTTAAAGCTCCAAGCACTGCTTTCTATGAGCCTTCCATCGTCATAAGTGAAAATTCAGCATTCCCAAAAATCAAACTTTCATTTTAATCAAAAGTAACATTTTGTTAAATTCCCTGCATTATCAAAATAACTAATGTCAACTGAACATAAGCACCAGCACTTGAAAGGATGACTTTATTTACATATATACCAGTGCTAACTAAGCGCAAATGAACAGACAGTGGATTCTTATTTACTATTTGCAGGCAAGTACTTGAGCAAAATAATTAAATCATCAGAAAGACTGGAGTTTGAATGGAGCTACAAATGAAAACACTGAGCAGGAACATTCAACTACGTCACAATTTTATCAAAAAAGAATTATTGCTAAACCTTGATTTAATCTTCAGTATGAGCAAGAACAAACTGTGTGCCAACACCAGGCAGTTAACAGACTGGTCTGTGTAATGTTTGATACATCCCCATCTCAATAACACAATACACTGCAGGGTGACAAGAAAAGATTACAAAAGTCTTATTGCCACTTTTGAATAACTTTTTATAAAATAAGTTAATATAATACTGTTCATAAATGAAACATAACTAAGTATACATATGACACAGTACTGTATCATGAGAATGTTTTGCTTACAGGTGTATACTACCAAAGTTAATTGCAAACCATTGGTCTAAATTACTCTGGTTTGGTACTGAAGTATGATCAATTTAATAATTTAAAAAATTGAGAACTAAGATTTTCCCAATTTCTGGTGGGTAATTGGTTTATTTTTCTCTAATTTGTAGAATCAATAGCAAGACTGGTCGAACAACAAAGGAGAGTTTTATTCTTGGCCAAGAATAGGAGATGAAATAAATCAACTTCTAAATCCACTGGAAGTTGAAAAGGTTATACATACAGGGTAAAGGGAACAACAGAGGAATAGACAAATAAAGGGAAAAATAGCCCCGTCTCTCCCAGGAGACACCACTTCCGTCTGCTTCTTTTATGGTTCTTTCTAGTCACTGTCATGGCAAATGGCAATTGTCCCGGTGTTGGGTGGTGTCACAGTGCCCGTAGATGGGGCAATGTGAGATCTAGATGAGTGGTGGCGAACCTACAACACCCAGAGCCCTTTCCGTCAGCCCGCGCCAAGTCGCCCCAGCAGCCCAGCGCCAGACAGCAGTCGTTTGTTTCTAAATGAAAACCTCAGTGCTCAGGTTTAACTGCAGTGTTAGAACTTTGAGATAAATAAGTGGGCTTAGAGTTGCAGCTTAGGCACTCGGTCTCTAAAAGGTTCGCCATCACTAAGCTAGGTGATAATTGCAGTAGATTTTCTGTTTAAATTTATACTTACAGTCACCAATGGAGGATGCTAGGAAACGAACTCATTTTCAAATCTTCCAAATAAAATAAAATAATGTAGTGTTTATTCCATCTTTTTGAAACAGTAATAAAAATACTCAAGACAGATATAGGGAAAAATAAAGGATAGATAAGATTTATTTGTAGTTTTAAAACAGTGTTTTGTTTTTTCTAATCAATGGAATAAATTCTACTCATGTTCATAGTGGGAAAATACCCAGTAAAGTATAATATAGCATCATTTTTCCCAAGGAATTTAGTTTCATTCTATGACTGGTTGATTTTGTAAAGATGAATGATTCTGTCACCTAATTTAAAACCTCTTGAAATCTATAGTTCAGATCCACCTTTCACAGATGGTTAAAGTGAAGAACTTTTAATAAAATTGTCTTTCTTTTCAGCGGTTAATTTATAAGACCTGAAAAATCCTTTTGAACAGATGTTTCTTCCCTCCCCCCTGCCAGTGGAAATAAAGCCAAATAAAATACCCCATCTTATAGTTTTTTTCCAGGATATGAATGATGCCAAAGGTCTCCTGGTTTCACTTTGTAAGTGGAGTACAATCCCTCTGGCCATTTGTTTATCTCTGGAGGTCTGGATAGCTCCCCTATATTTCATATGATACCTTCCCATTTTCAAAACTATTTGGGCAACGATAAAAAGTTCATTCTTTAAGATGGTACGACCGCAGGGAACACCCGCTTATTCCCCACCCCGCCATGCCCAACCGAGGAGCGTGTCTTCCTCCTGCTCTCAGTGGGCCGTTTGAGCTGAGGAAAAGAGGTTTTAGTCATGGGACTACAGAGTTAGGGACATGAGCTAAAAAAAAGAAATCATAAAAGTTAAAAATAAAAATATCTCTCATCATTGTTGTTTCCCATACCCATCACTCTGCACCACTGAGAGAAACACATGCTCTTTACAATTAGTTGAATGATGTCAATCTCAATTCTTCCATCTCGTGGTATCTCAGAGTCTCAATTTTCTTATCTGTACACATAGAATGACAAAATAACAAGCCATGCCAAATGGAGATAGAAAATGAGACAATAAATGCAAAGTTGTACAATAAATACACAGCATAAACTATTAACATTTTTGTGAAAATCTCACTTGGAGAATTAAAGAGGTAGCTCATTATTACCTGACAGCTATGTGACACGTGCTGGGCTAAGCATCTTAAACACAGGAGACTGAGGGTCAAGTAGCTATTTTCCAAGAGACACATCTGGAGAAATAGCCTGCAGTTAGAATCCAGGTTTATCTGACTCTAAGCAAGTTCTTAACTATATTCTCCTCTCCTCCACAAAGAGAAACTAGAAGACAGGGGGAGAGGAAGAGAGAATTATTGAAAATATGCAATGATACCTGAAAAAAACCTAAATAGTAGATATGTTCAGATGAGTGGAACACAAAATCTGACAACAATTTATGTAAATGAGACTTCTTCATGAAGTTTTACTCAATTTCCAAGCAATTAATTTTTGTATAAATGCAATAAACTGAGCTTTACTTATATGTGGTTCCTTAATAACCTCTTTTACTTTGCTAAGATCTACTGAAGATGGTGATTCCTTGCCTGCTCTGCAGGGGCTATTTTAAGTGCATTAAAATTTTCATATTCCTGAAAGAGTTTTTGCACAGACACAGTTAAATCCTCCCACAGCCGACCTGAATTTGGAGAAATGGTTTTTAGGTTTTCTCCAGGTCCATACAGAGCCTCACAGAGCCCACTCGCCGTCTCCCGGCAGCGAGCCCAGAGCCGTCAGGACAGCCAGGGAGGCTGACTCCGCCCCTCCCGCTCCCGGCCTCCTCCTACTTGGACTCTCCTCTTCCTCCTCGCCGGAGGTGGACCGTGATGGGACACCCCTAGGTCGTTTGGGGCCTGCTCTCGAGGTGGGTTGCAGGACCCCGTCCCTCCCTCTTTGCTTCTGAGTCCTGGCCGTTATGTAAGGAGTTTGCTTTGCCACATGGTCCTTGTTGCTGCCATCAGGGCCAGAAAATTAGCAGCAATGGGTCTGCTTGATCTTAGGGGAGAACCCCTAAAACTGTAAGCCAAATAAGCCTTTCTCTTTATACATCAAATGATCTGTGTAATAGCAGCAGAAAACTAGTATAGAAAGTAAGTAAACAAAAATAATATCTATTCATTAAAATGTATCGTAAATACATAATAATATGTCTGTAAAATGAGCCTGGTCACCAGGACAAGGTAGTCTTTATTTAACAAGAACAACAACAAAATAATAAACTAGAAAACAGTATGCGTTCAAAATCTCCTGAAGGGGAGATGGACGGGAATGTTTTGGGCCTCTGGGAACAGAGTGGCCAGCGAGGCCCACCTAGAAGGGCAGGGAAGAGGTGACGGGAAGGGACACGCTGACCACTCTCCCCAGGTCGCTGGCCTCCAGCCTGGGACCCCTGCCCCACGCCAGGACTAACTGGGCAAGAGCCCAGAGGGAGCCCATTCAGGCAGGCCCTGGGGGCAGCCAGGAGGGCGACCCAGGGAAGAGGAGGGGACCACAATCCTGAGAATCCAAGAGAAGGAAGGTAGCCGGGAGAGGTGTGGTCTGCCCATGTCTTTTATCTTTCTACAGCCTCTTTCGTCTTAGTTATATAGTCATATTTGTACCATTTTAGAAAATCCCCATATATATTAGAAATCTGGAATCCAAAGTAAAAATCATTAAAATATAAGTAACAAAAGCAATTTTATCTTTACTTCTTTTGCCAAATACTCCATCATATTATTGTCAGCAATTCCTCCCAGCCAGGTTCCATGCAGGGCATCAGGAAGGACATTCAGTAGGAGAAAAAAAAAAAGATAAATGAATCTGTGGCATGATCAAAAAATACAGTGAATGCTTAAAAATGTTTAAACTGATCTACTAAAGTCCAAGACACAGTGTCATTAATTATCCACAAAATAATCTCCTCCATGCACGCACACTGAGCCCTCACTCTTGCCACCTTCTGAGGCAGTTCTGAGGCCTCTTCCCAGAGCCTTTTCAGTTGCGCTGTCCTGGTGGCCTTGATGTCCTCTGGCCACGCAAAACGTGACCTTTCACAGTCACTGCCGCTTTGGGGAAGAGCCGGAAGCTGTACGGTGTCAGGTCCAGGGCACAGATGCCTGAGGACACACTGCAATGTATCTGACAAAAATTTCCATCAGCAGTGGACCGCTAGGTGATCAGAAAGTATGGTGAATGTTTATATTTAAAAACCTACTATAGTAAAAGACATTGCCATTAACCCTTTTATTCAAAATACCCCGCCTGCTTCGAATACCGTCATTCCAGCACTTCTGACAGTGTGCCTTTTATTGTAATTTTAACTTAAAATACTCACCATGGTTAAATTACCATAACAATGACTAGAAAAATGACATCGGAGGACTGAGAGTCCTTGTCTGTCTGTCTGCACAACACAATTTGTCTTATCTGTTTTAGCTTTTTTTTTTTTTTTTTTTTTGATGTTGAAAATACTTTATCTATTGTGGGAAAATTGTGAATGTTTTTTCGTTTTGATTCTGTCCCCGTCTCTCTTTTTCTTTCTTTCTTTTTTCTTATTTTAAACAAAAGGAAAACAAGAAATCAAAACATAACAATTTCACCCCAACCAACAAAGCAGCAACAATCATCAGCATATTGGATATTCCCAAAAATTATTTAAGACAAAAAATAGACATGAAACATTATCTAACTAATTGTTAACACAATTGTTTTCAAATGAACATTTCACATTAAAAATAAAATCTGAAGGTGACCCTGAAAAAATTACATTTTACTCAAAATTCTTTTTCTCTGACGGTCACAACTAATTTTTATATACATTGATTTTGTTTCAGATGACATGATACTCTACCCAGAGGATTCCAAGAACTCCACACCTGTCTTTTTGTGACAGCAATGTACTGAGGTCTCCCAATACAATTGTATTAAGGCTTACTTGATTTTTCATGTTGATTAATAATTGTTTTATATAACTGGGTGGACTAGTATTCATCGCATTATTATCTCTTCCTCTTAGATTGTTCCCTTACCAATATATAATGACCTTCTTTGTCTCTCTTAATCAGTCCTGGCTTAAAATTAACTTTATCTGCAAATAAAATAGCTACCTCTGCTTTTTTCTGGACTCCTATTGCATGGAGTATTGTTTTCCATTCTTTAACTTTCAGTCTATGAGTATCTTTTTGAATTAAATGTGTTTCTTGTATATAGCATATTGTTAGATCTTGCTTCTTGAGCCATTCAGCCAGTCTATGTCTTTTGACTAATGAATTAAGACCATTAACATTGATGATTAAAACTGATACGTATTGACTTATCTTTATCATGTTTTCTTTTTTCCTGGTGGATTCCTTTTATTGGGGTTCCTGGAGCTGTAATACTTATCATCCCTTTCTAACATGTCCTTCAAAATATTTTGGAATGCTGGCTTAGTGGTCATGAATTTCTTCAACTGCTCCTTATCATGGAAGTATTTTGTTTTTCCCTCTATTTTGAAAGATAGTTTTGTGGTATACATCAATCTGGGTTGAAAGTTGTTTTCTTTTAGAACTTGGAGTACTTCACTCTAATCTCTCCTTCACTTGAGAGTTTGTGCTGAGAAGTCCACTGTAAATCTGACAGGCTTTCCTTTATAGGTGATTTGTTTCTTTTCCCTAACAGCTTTTAAAATTTTATTCTTGTGTTGAATTCCTGGAATCTTGACTATGATATGCCTGGAAGTAGATTTTTTTTTTATCATTGCTAATTGGAATTCTATATGCCTCACTTATTTGTATGTCAAATTCTTTTTCTCTATCAGGAAAATCTTCTGACACGATGTCTGTAAGGATGTTTTTAATGTCATTTGTAGTGTCTCCTGCTTGTTCACTGACTCCAGTTAATCTTAAGTTATTTTTCTTTGTCTTGTCAAGCAACTGCTAGATTAATATCTCATGATCCCTTGCTAGTTTTGAAGAATCTTTCTTTTCCTGGTCACTAACTGCGAGCCTGTCCTCAATATCTGGGATCCTGTCCTCACGTTGGCCTAATCTGCTTTGAATACTTTCAATAGAGTTTCTATTCTCCTGGATATCTACTTGAATCTGCTTTATGGAATCCATTTGCTTCCTATGTTGTCCTTCCATAATTTGCTTAAGCTTGTTTATTTTTTTTTTGTCTGTATCTGCCCTAACATCACTAAGCATGGTGTGTATTTTGGTAATCTCTGTCGTTATTGGAGAGATTATTTCTGATTCCTTTTTTTCCAAAGCCTCATTCAACTGCTTTGCTATCACTTCTAAGAAACCTTGGAGGGGGCTTTCAGATTTTCCAGCCTCATTGCCCACTGGGTTTGCTTTTGGTGAACTGGGTGTCTGAGGTTGTGACCCGTTTAAGTGTCTTCTCATTTCTTTTCTTTTTAAATTTAATTCCTAATGTGATACCTGTTAGTTGCCTGCAGTGGATTACTTTAATGATGGTATTAAGGACTTCCAGGTGATGAGCACTTCCCGGAGATATCTTCCAGGTGTAACTGGTTCCTGGGCTCTGAGTCTATTGGTAAATCCCACCTCCTCAGTTTGTCAGAGATGAGAAACCACTGCTCGCTTAGCCTAGTCCCTAGTTCCTTGGCACCACGCTCCAGCCCTCTCTGCGACCCCCAGTCAATCCCAGTCCTGAACCAGCAAGGCTAATGGCTATCCAGTTCATTCGAGTCAGTTCTGGCTGCAGTGGCACCCACAGCACCAAACACAGCCAACAAAACAGTAAACTGATCCAACCCCTGATTTACAACCCCCAACCGTATAAACTGAATTTATATCCACACAGCAGGATGCAAAGCAATCATATACAATACTTAGGTTCACAAAATGTCAATTCTGTCCTCAAGAATGAGGACCCAAAATGAATTTAAGAAAAGGCAGAAAAGTGAGAAAAGGGAAAAGAGACTGCAAGTAGGTTGGAGAACAAAGATGGGTCCACCAGCTCAGGGAAACCACTGCAGAAGACTGAGGGAAAAGAAAGCCAAAAGAGACAGAAAAGAGAATAGAACAAGACCAGACCCAAAAAGAGGGCAGAAACCACACTCACACTAAAAAAAAAAAAAAAAAAAAAAAAAAAAAAAAAAAAGTCCACTTCCAGGGTTTTCTCTGGATTCACTGGTAAACAGCCTGTGGAGACAGCAACCCAAATCGTGGCACTGTATCTCCGCAAGCCAGCAACTGTTTGTGGACGGAGTAGTAGACAACCTTAGCAGGCCTGCCCTGAGAGCAGCCTCCTCGGGTTCGAAGCCATCCAAGCAGTCTCTGTGGGTCTGCATCCAGCTAGGAACCACTGGAGGAAGCCAGCAACAGTTTAAGCCCCAGGCATGTCTGGCCTGACTCAGGAATGGCTTCCGGCAAATCACTCTCCCTCGGGAGGACCAAGCCCTCCACACTCACCACCAGTCAGCACTGCCCTCCTCCAAGGAGGAATGGTTCTGCAGAGGGCCCAGGGTTGCCAGCCACCGCCAACACCACGACCCTGCACTGCTGGGCTCCAACAGCTCCCCTCGTGCAGTGAGTCTGGTTCCAGGCAAAGGCTCTGCCAGGTACCACTTTCTTCTTAATTGAATTTTTTCTTTTCATACTCTGTGGGGTTCAATTCAGACTTCAGGCTCTTCCTGGGTCCAAGGAACCCATCTCCCTCCTTTTTGTCTTCCTCAAGATGGTGTGTTCCTGTGTCTAGCGGTGTCTCTCAGAGAGGCTGTTTTCCCTGCATCCTACTACTCCACCATCTTCCCAGAAGTCCCTGTTTTAGTTTTAAATAACAGCAAATACTTGCGTGCGTGTGTAATACGTAAACTTGGTACTCAGAGTTTCAAACCATAGCTAACCTTCTCACAGCTTCAATACCCTTTTTCTTTTAACAAAATGACTTGGTATCAGGATTTTATACTCTTCTTTCCCTGATTTGTATTTGTAGGGCCACGCATAGGACTTCATGATCTTTGTAAATCTTTGAATGAAGCATAAGAAACATACAGTGGTTGCACAGTAGGAACTTGGTATTTTTTATAATATAGGATGATGGATCTTGGTATTTGGCTTTAGGTTTTTGAGATTTATTGCCTTAAAACATCTCTCTTTTCCTGGAAGAGAGGTAAACACACAAACTTAGAGAAGAATGGGTTTAAATGAAACACTGAATGAAGTCTCACCTGCCTGCTCTAGGCGAGAGGGGGTGCAGTAGGCCAGGATCCTCAGCCCTCCGGGGTCAGTATAGCCACTGTTCTGAATGAGTCTTGGAAAAAAATGAGTTTTTTCGAGCTAATGGTGTTTCACAATTCAACAGTAAGCATAAAGAAGCTCAATCAAGCCAAGGTCACAGTGGCTGGGTAAATGATTGACTGAAACATTAGAACAACTTTTCTTTCCAGCCAAATTTCAGTGGAAAGAGAAGTTACCTTGAGATCATGCCTATGATTTAAGCAACTTGTCGACCCCGATCAGCTTCACAATCCCTTCTTTGGAAAGGAGAAATTGTAATGCCTAGCCCGCAAGATCGTTTGCAAAGCACACACTACAGGTTCTGTAGACAAGGGGTCTTCTGCAGACTCTTTCGATTGACGCCTCACGGAAGAGGCTGCCTAGACACAAAGGCACCCAGAGTAGGAGGGGCACAGCGCAGACCATCGGCCTGCGCTCTCAGGACAGGAACTCCCCGCTAGGATCCGGGACGGACGGAGACAGCCAGGAGAAAGAGCCTGACCCAGGTCCCAAGTACCCCGACGCTCGCGCACCCCTCGTGGGCTGTCAGTGCTTTCCTGTCATTCCCGCTCAGGAAACCACGTCTGGGCGGGCACCCAGAGCAGCTCATCAGGTTTAAACTGAAGTTGGCCCCTGCTGCAGAGCGGTGGCTGAGAAACGGTGTGGCGATTCCTCAAACAGCTCTGCACGCCTTTTTAAACCTCGGCCCACCCCGATTCCACTCCTAAGTGCGTGCCCCAAAGAAGTGAGAACAGGGAGTGAAATCCTAACACACTGGGCCCCCAGCTGCGCCGCCCATGCCAGCCAAGGGCAGAAGTGCTTCCAGCGGACCCCAGGGGACCACATGGGGCTGTCAGGAAACGCAGCAGCATCACTGAGCACCCCGGGGGCGAGCCTCCGAGCGCCCCGGGGACGAGTCTCAGATTACCCTATGGGCAAGCCATGGAGCGCCCTATGTATGAGTGAGCCTCCCAGCGCCCTGTGGGCGGGCCTCAGAAGCGCGCCTGGCAAGAGGCCCGGACACACAGGCTCGCGAACCGGAGGAGGATCCCACGGACACACAGAAGCGATGGATGCACAGCGGCAGAGCAGCAGCAGCTCCGGGACCGCAGGGAGGACGCAGCCGGGAGCCAGACAGAGACTGTGCGCGCGCTGTGTCACCCATAGCTGCCACCGAGACGCTCACTGTGAAACGGCTCATTCCACCTGATGTGACTCTCACCTTAATGAATCATTTGAAAACTCGAAGAAGACTCATTTAAATCATATGATATAATAGACATTGTTAAGAATAAATATAATGAAACTGAAACTAAAAATGTATTACAGGTGAAATAGCATTTTATATGGGATGGCACACTTGTAACACCAGCCCTCTGGGAACTGAAGCCGGCGGGTCTCTAATTCAAGCTCAGCCAGGGCAACAATGTAGCAACCTAGAGACCCGGCCTCAAAAAAAAAAAAAAAAAAAAAAGGAAGGAGTGAATGAAAAGGGCTGGGGGTGTAACGCACAGGAAGGACTTGGGCTCAATCCTCAGTACAGCAAAAAAAGAGAAAAAGGACCCAGCATTTTACATAATTATTAAAGGCGCTAAAGACTGGTTCTCATGAAACTTCATGAATAATATTTTTAAACAGAAACAAGTGGTATAATTAAGTTTAATAGAAGTTTAATGCTAATGGCAATCATAGCTAAAAGAGGTACCTGACAATGAGTCAAAATGGAAGGGGATGTATCGAACAATGACAGCATTAACCCAATCATGCCGCCCCGTTCTACAACGCCTCAATATGGTCTCTCATGCAATAAATACATATTCTATATCATATAATATACAGCGCTTATTATGACCAGTCTGTATTATTAATCCTCACTAGCCTGTTCTAGTTACATAACATACATGATATTATACATAATTATATACAATTTAGAAAGAGTATCATTTAAATTTTGCTAAGAAACATATCTGTCCTGTATCAATCTTTCTTATAAGCTATGTAGAAGATTTTGTCATTTTATATTTTTAAATATATGATCAAAACCTATGGCAACATTCATCTAGGAGACTTCTAAAGAAGTTAAAAATTCCTGCTACAAAGCTTAAAAGTTTTTGAAGTGTGCAGTTCTGGAAGTATTTATAGGAAGCAATCGTATTTTGACAATAAAATCACACAAGGCCTGAAAAAAATGCTAAATTCAACTTTCAAAACACTTTCTCCAGATTCATAAGTTTATTTCTAATAGCACTTAATCTTTAAAGCTCTGTTCAAACCATGAACTCACCTTGTATGATATTCTGATGACACTAAGTAGGTGGCACAGTATCATCATCCTGTAGATATCACAGAAACAGAGCCACCAGGCAAATGGAATTGCTTTATTTTCATTTTTAGAACCAATGTGTGTGACTCATCTCTGACAGTGAGTCTGTTAGTATGGAAGATCTGCACGGACACTGCCCAGAATACTAAAGACACTGCTATTTTAAAGCTTTCGCATAACAAATTCAATGATACCTGAAAACACATAAAGAATAGAACCTCACCATAAGCTGAGAGCAAAGGATCTTGTGGGACTTCGATGGTCCATGGCTCTTCCAAAAACGCTCACCCAGCGCGTGGGGAGACAAGACGCAGGCAGGGTCGGTGAACACACACCAAACACTGTTAACTTTCGTCTTTTCCCATTGTGGACAACAATGAACATACGTGGAATTATACTCCCGTCAGTCCTGCCCTAGCTGATCGTGTGCTAGGAACCCCTGGCCAGGGACATTCATGCCAGAGACTACTGGTTCCATGGACCACAGGGTCGAAGGAAGCACAGCTGAAGACAGCACTCCGCACAGACGGGTCGGCTCACCCAAGCGGCTGGTGCTGCCTGCTGCTGTCTAAGTCAAATGTAAACCCTACAGGTGTTGTCCAGAAAATGAAAATAGTTGAAATTTTTTCAATTAAGTACACTTAAGAATAGATTTTAAATTAAATAAATTTTTGTTGCAGTTTTAATAGGAATAGTTCTTATTTGAAAGAGTACAGTCATAGGAAAATCATGCAATAACACCTATTGGTTTGGGGGCAGGAAATAACTTTTAAAGACAGATAATATAAAACCAAGAAACAATACAGCACCCTAAGCACCTTATTGAGCTTTTTTTCCCCCTAACAACACATTATTGTAATTTTTATTTCTGTTTTCTGAAGTTTCATTCGAAGATATTAACTTATTTAGAAAATAAAGAGCATGTATTTTCAGGTAGTGTGTCTTTTGGAAAAACGTATTCAGAAAGCTCATCCTGAAGTAGCTCCTTCGTCCTGCAGCGGCTCTCGTGGGCAAGGGGCAGCCCTCCTCCCAGAGCTCCTGGGCGGGGAGGGGTTGCAGACCCCACAGGCTCCTCGCCACTGACCTCGCCCCCCGGTCCCGAGGCTGGTCGCCCACTTGCTGTGATTACCTGTCATAACTCTACCCCTTTTGTTATTCGTGCTCCTTCCATTAATTTTCACACTCTGTTACAAGGGACAAAAGGAAGATAAGAAATTCTACCTTTTTACATTTTAAATAAATACCATCTTCCAACGCTCCCCTGCCGTAGAAATTTCTTAGTTATTTTGTACTTCCCACTGGCTGCATGACCACCTCCACATAAGAATCGCATCTTATCTGCAAGATTGTTCTTTTTCTGTTTCAGTTTTCTTCCTGCAATAGTTCCTCCTGATAAAGTATTTTAGTATCTGCACATATGCGATGTTATACACATAGTCTGTGGACATGAAGGATTCCAGCAGTAGTATCTGCAAAGAGAAACATTAAATCAGTCTCTTCAAATTCATAATGGTTACAGTAAACCTGTTGCTACAAGTAATACTGTCTAACTAGATAGAAATGTAAGCCAAATTATTTGTGACTTTTACTAATAGTTACCCCATGCTTCTGCTTACTTCTTACCTAAGTTTCTTTCTGGGTGATGACTCCACATATTACTCTCACCTTCTCACTGTCTTGACAGTAACATTTAAGTTCTTCACTTAAAAACTAATAGATTAATAAATTTGTAAGTTCCTCCATTACAAGAAAATGAATGGCTTGAATGCACTGTTGATCCAGGCTAACCAACCCTGACAGTGTTAGTGACGTAACAACTATGAGTCATGTAAGCCCATGTCCCAAAGAAAAATGGCTCATCATGGCCTCTGATCCTAGTGCTTCCTTGGTCACATATCTTATCACAAAATGTGTGAAGACATGGAAGCAAAAAATAGCAAGACGGCCAGTCAGCTTAGCATTCCGAGAGCTCACCTCCCACCCCCACCCAGTGTGTATTTGGACTCACTCTTCACTCCTCTTAGCCCTACCACAATGTTCTCTGTAGCATTTTCATCATCTGGCATGACTGTGATTTATATATTTGCTTTCCTTTATATTTATTTATTCATGTAAACTTCAAAAAGGACAGAGGTTTTTGTCTGTATTGTTTGTTGCTCTACTTTGTTGCCTGAAATAGACTGTTTCTAGCAAAACTCAACTAATATTCCCAGCATGAATTAATTAACAACTTGACACTGAAAAGTAGCTATGTTTCTTCTGTCTAATTAATATTTCATATTAATAAATATTTTTACTACTCTAACAGTGTATCTTTTTCTAATTAAATTATTTTGTTATTTAATTAAAATCAATTCATATACAAAAGTAGATTGTTATATTTATCTTTCTTTCACATAAGTTGGTTCAATATTGTTTTTAACCATAATATAATTTATAATGCCTTTATGCAGAAAACTAAAATTCAAATTACTTCAAATTTCTTTTTAGGTTACATTTATTAATTGCACCTTTATTGAAACATATTAGGAAACTACCTGTATTACCCAGCTTAGTATCATGAAAACAATTTTAAGACTCATGATATATTTCATATTTCTAGAGACTTACCTTGATAAAGATAAGTGGAGTACAATCTCATTTTTATTCTAGCTCTACCAGTAATGTTTATCTCTAAAGCTTGTTTTGATGCAAAATTACTTGAATATAAAAAGAAGAAAAGAAAGATTTTCTTTTTCTAATAGCCTTCATTTTACTCAGATAATTTAAGTAACAGACAGACTTGGTATTTGAAGAACTCCAACACATATGAAGTCACAAACCATGATTTTTTCAAATATACCTTCTTAAATATAACTTGTGGTAAGAGACTAACTTAGAAAACAATTTGAGCTTATGCATACTGTTGATTCTTCTGATTACTGTCCAACTAAGTTTATTTAGGTGAGTTTATTTCTTCAAAAATTTAGGGTTTTTTCTCATTTATGAAATGATGATATAGTTTTATGTTTAGCTATGAAGACCAACATAATAGGAAACTCCCGAAGACCCTAAATATTCAAAGTAATCTTGAACACAAGGAACAAAACTGGAGGTATTACATTCCATTATTTCAAAATATATTAAAAGCTATTATAATCAAAACAGCATGATGCTAACATATAAACAGTCATTTTGATTGATGACAGACTAAAAGGCCCAGAAACAAACCCAGAATTTACCATTGACTGAATTTTGAGAAAGATGTTATAGGACATGGAACAGGAAAGGACAATTTCTTTAATAAGTGGTGCCAAGAAAAAAAAAAAAAAAACACTGGATATCCATATGCAAAAAAGTGGAACTGGATCCTTATCTCACACCATACATAAAAATCGACTCAAAATGGATTCAAGATTATACATAATATCTAAAAATGTAAAGCTACTAAAAGAAAACATGAAGGTCTAGATAATGGCGATTTTGTTTTTTTGTTTGTTTTGGGTTTTTTTTTTTTTTGATTGTTTGTTTTTGTTGTTCTTGCTGTTGTTTTGGTTTTTGCCTAGGATTCCTAAAGCACAGGCAACAGAAGCAAAAATAGACAAAAGGAATTTCATGAAGCTAAAGCACTTCTATGTAGCAAGAGAAAAATTGACAGAATGAAGAGACGATGCACAGATTTGGAGACAATATTTGCAAAAAATGCATCTAGTATTCAAAATTTGTAAGGAGAGAACTCAAACATCTGAATAGCAAGTAAACGAAAGTGGACAAGTGAATGAACAGACATTTCTCAAAGGAAGAGCTACTAATGGCCAACAGACATGTTACAAGTGACCAATGTCACTACTCTTCAGGAAAATGAAAATAGAGCCACAACAAGATCCTATTTCTCCTGAGCTAAGGTCAGAATCATCAAAACGTAAATGATAACAAGTGCTAGAAAGGATGTGGAGAAAAGGGAACACATGTACATTATTGGCAAGAATGTAAATTAGTACAACCATTGTGAAATATAATATGGCAGACCCTCAAAAACTAAAAATAATATTACCAGCAATCCTACTTTTTAACACATAGCCAGAGAAATTACAATCCCTATGTCAAAGAGATCTGCACTCCCATGGTCATTTCAGCATTATACTCAACTGTCAAGATATGAAAGCAACCTATGTGTGCATCAACAGATGAATAGATAAAGGAAATACATGTACACATAATTGAATACCACACATCTCTGAAAAGGAAATTATGTCATTCACCACAACATGGCTGAGAACATGAATGGACCTGGGGGATAATATAGTAAGTGAATATTATAGTAAGCAAAGTCAGCATTTATACAAAGATAAATACCGTATAGTCTAAAGTATGAAATCTATAAAATTTGATCTTACAGAAAAAAAGACTGGAACAGTGGTTCCTGGCAGTTGGAGGGCAGGGAAAAGACATGCACTGACCAAGTTGTGCACAGACTCGGTTACACTGGGGGAATAACTTTCAGTGGTCTATTTGTTGTACTGCATGAAAACCACAAATAATAGTACTGATTTTTCAAAATTTCTAATACATAATCCCTCTGGAGTGTTCAGCACAATACCTGGTACTTAATAATTGTTCAAAACATTTCAGATGCTATTTTTGTTCCCCCATCACCAAGTGCACAGGGTTTGGGTGTGACCTGGGAGTTCCCCAAGAGTCCATTGGGATTAAAGTCTTCCTGGAAGGCTGGTGCTGCTGGGTGGTGCTGGGAGATGCCCTCAGGCCGTGGGAGGGCTGCAGGCACGTGGCACCTGGGGCGGGAACCTGTCCCGCAGACTTCCTGGTTGGTGATGTAACCTTTTCATGCGGGTCTCTGCCCACAGGCCAAACTGAAAGGACCTGCCCACCCTGACCTTGAACCTCTGAAAACCTGTGAGCAAGGTAAGCCTTTTACCTTTATAGTTATCTCATCCTAGTGGTGAAACTCTGACCAATACAAAATATTAATACTCATTCTTTCTTCTTGTATCCTTAACGCATTTGCTTGTGTCTTTGTCTTAAGACATTTTCACATTGATCTAGCATCAGAGTTATTTGTCCATTTCATTTTTCCGTCTTCCCCTCGGGCCTATCTCACCCGTCTTCTCTTCCCTAAAATGCTCACATCTGTCTCTTGAACATGGCCAGAACTTAATATGTATTTTGAAGTTGAATTAAATTAAGTCAAGGCATATATAATCATATATCTGCATCTGTGTTCCTTTAAACTGAAAAGTGATGGTCTCTCCTGCCTCTTGCTGGTGAATAAAATTATTTTAATAACTTGGTAAGTATACTTTTCACAAAATATGAGTTATAAATTCACTCAACAATGGCAGATTTCTCTTCTATAAATAACTACAGAAACACATTCTGTTCTGTAATCAGTGTGTTCAGATTGTTGCATTCAGGATCTGTGGACCAGTGAGCTACAGCGAGGAATGTCACGCTCAGTCTTGTACTTCTAAATTCAGTCCACGGTATTTCAGAACACAAAGGCATCCCGGAGAATAGAAACCACACAGCTGAGGTCCTCTTGAGTCCTTAACAACATCCCACTTCCCCTTCTGCTCCACCAAGTCCTGATTTTATTAACCATGTGTGTTTCCCAGGAGAAACTTGAACCCAAAAAGGATAATAGATACGTTTAAGATAACTGAACAAGATAACTGAGAATTGATAAAAGTTTCAATGTTTAATTTTTAGCTCACCTCTTTTGAAGTATTTTCTGATAATTTTAGTCACAAATAATGTAACAAATTGACTTTCAATGTATGTACCTGTAATGATTTAGATATATTTTTTCTTCTAGATTTTTCTACCCAAAGACAAAAGAACAGCAAAGGTTTACTAAACATTATAGTAACGCAAAAGTTTACTAAACGTTATAATAATTTGACTTCTGTGATTTTCAGAAAGCTGTTTGGACAGAAAATAAAATTGATATTTTCCTAATCTAAATTACAAAGCCAGTACATAAGCGAGATTCTTATGACTGAAAATCTCAGTCTTCCGGAAATCACTGGGAGATCTCCCCTAAAGACTGAGAATCTGGTAGGTCCTCACCTTGTGCTGCCTCGTTCTGACTGGCTGATAATTTCGTAGCTCAGAATGCTAAGGAGGCAGGAGTACAGAGATGGTATTTTGAACCCAATTTTCCTAAATCCACACATGTCAAGGGTGATATTCAACCTAGTTAGTAAGCGGTTCTGGGAAGGCACCAAGCCGCAGATCCCAGCAGTTCTCTCTGCTCTAGCAGTGAGTCCTTTAGTTGCAGGGCTGTGCAGTCCCAGACCTGGAGGGACGTCTGAGCCCCCAGGGGAGTGGGTAGGAGGGCGCTAGGAGTCTGAGGGAAATGGGATGTACCAGCCGGTCTCCCGGCACTCTCGCGACGGTGCATCAGCGTGTGTTCTCGTGTATCTGCTGCATGTCAGCTCTGTCTGTAATTGCCCCGCCTCCCTAGTGTGGCTTTAACCGCTCGGATTCATCCTCTACTCCACAGTCCACACCCGCCACCTTATTTCTCAGCTTCACTGCTGAATTACCTGAACAACCTAATCTAAACAGTGAGTCTCATGGTTTCTATCTCCCCAAGACGCATTTCAACTCTTCTAGCCTCTAATGTCTCCATTTTCTATCCAGTTTCATCTCCTTGCAAATTAAATGTTTGTTTCTGACATTACCCAAACTGAAGCCTCCACCATTTCTCTATTACCATCAGCGCAAAACCTAAACTGCTTAGCCTAAGCATTAGGACACACTATCTAATTCCAGCATATTTTTGTAAACTATTTTTTTGATGTTTTCTCTTATTAGCTCTGCAATATAGCCAAAATGGGCAACTTGTTCTTCTGAAAGGGGCACGGTCCCACAGGCCTATTGTTCTCTCCTGTTGCTGCTTTGAACGGGGGTGCAGTTTCTGTCCTCTGTGTCCAAGCACTGACATCATCTCCAACTCTTCGCCTCGGTGACTTGGTTCCAGTGACACTGGTCTCTTTCCTGTCACTCAGACACACGAGGCAAATGAACAGCTAAAGTCCCTTCCACATGTTTGTCCCTCGGGCAGGGTGGTGGCTGCCCCTGTCCCTTCCCTCTGGGCTGACACATCACACCTGCTGTGACACTGACCCTCAAAAGCCCACCCAGGACCACGTGGCCGCACAAGCCCCTGCTTCTGCCTGGCGCCATTGCTCTTCCCCACCCAGCATTTGACGTCATCATTGGAGCCACCTGACACACTACCGGTTCTAGTTAGGTATTTGTTTACGACCTGGTTTTCTGTGTTGTCCCGGCCTTCTCATCCGGCTTCCTAGAACAAACTGCACCACATTCAGAATAGTTGATTTTTGGTTCATTTCTACCTTTTGTTCAACTTTATCACTTGAATATTTGGTGAATGCATGAGTTTAAATCTGTTTATTACAATTGAAGTAGTCCCTCTACATTAGAGAAAATGCCTAGATTTCGAGTCTTGTTTTCCAGTGTAGAAAATGCTGGATCTCGCCCTTCGTGACCACTAAGGTACAGACGCGTGGGCTCACGGCGCTCAGCGGCTGAGCACCAAGACTCGGGAACCAGCATCCTGAGAACGAGGCTCTGCCGGGATCTCCAACTCTGCCGGTGCAGTTCCAGCAGGCGCTGCCACGTCTTAGGGGACCACAGTCGTGTTCCTCCTGCAGGAGTGGACGTGGGTGCTGGCAGTGCCACTTCAGCCAAGTGGAAGTGGTGGTACTCAATTCTTGGTGGCATCAGTAAAAATACCTTTTATTCCAGACATGGTTTGGAGCAGAATTTGAACTTAACCTCATGCTCCACCAGCCTCCCCAGGAAGTCTGTGAAATAGCTCTGATCCTCCTAATATATTTCTTTTCTGTTTAAATTGTGCAGGACATACTGTGTTGTGTTAAACCAAGAATGATTGCTGAAGCGGTTCTGCATCAATGACGCAGGTAATTCTGCAATCCGTCCACTGTAGACTGAGTCTTATAGTTTCTAATCATTAATACCTCGTAAATCTTGATTCTTAGCTTTAAGACTCTGGCTGCTGCTTCCCTGTTCTAACTCCGTTCTGTGGCCTCGCTCCCTGTGATATTCACAGAATTTTTGGCATCTTCAGTATCATCTCCCTTGACTTGTTTAGTAGATATGAGTCTTAATCCATGAACTCAATGTGCAAAACAGTAATTTTTTCACAAACTCAGAGGAATTTATATGGGTCCCTTTCTTGAGAGTTATACCGATTAAATACCAGGAGCTCAACTAATACTAAAGCATTGGAAAGAGGGAAAGCTGGGCAGCTGAAAACACAGCCATCACCTATTTACGTTGGCATCACTGGCACATTCTTCAACTTTTGTGGTCCAAACCTGTTGCTGTCAAATCTGTCACCATCTTGGTGCTCAAGAGCCTGTCAAGTCTGTCAGTTCTTCCTAAAACCTCCAGCCCCTGCCGTGTACACAGGAACATTGCGGGAAAATTATGAAGAGTTCAGACATTTTGGCTCCTTTCACACAGCGACTGGATGAAAGGGAAAGAACAGTAGAAAAAATCTGTAACATCCTGACCTTTTATGATTCAAACCACCTCTCTGAATTCCAAACGAATGTAATGCCGTTCAGAATAGGAGTAATGCCAGCCACATGGCCACGTCTACTTCCTTGATCTTAGCTCCTCTACATGTGGTGCTCTAAAGGTTGATTCCCATAGTCTGACACAAATGGCGTTACCATTTTTAGGCATCTCTTCAATTTATTCATCTATCCACTAAGTATTACTGAATGTACCAATACATCTGTACTGTTCTGGAAAGCTAAAGACACAGTAACAAAAAATCAACAAAGTTTTCTTAGTCCCATGCAACTAGACTCCAGTGTTCACCAGCACTACCTGTTAAGAAGTGTGGTTACCTACAAAAAGTAAATACATACATAATTTAAGCCAAAGGTTAGTAACTTGCACATCAACATGAACCTAGAAGTCTTTACACAACATCCCAATTATTGGAAATGTTTGGACAATGCTAATAAGGTGAGTTTTAGTCCTAGAGACAGATTCAAAGAAAAAAATCAACAACTGAAATGGAGGCCTAGCTTAGCAGCAGTAGAATTTAGTACATATTTGAAAGAGAGAGGGGAAAAAAAGCTTCATAGCTTATTTGAGATCTCTACACTTGGTTATATATGAGTTTACTAAGAAATGACTACCAAAAAATGTAGTGTACATTTTAGAATTTATTAGGTAAACTATAGTATGCAGCGTATGAGTAAAATCTGCAATATAGGCTATTTGTGCCATATCCAAAGCAAAATATTCACTTCAAATGATGCCCATTAAGAAATACAGTGAAATAATGATGTGTGCCCTTGAAGAAATGAATTGTTCAAGGATGATTTCATTCAGCAAGTACTTGGAACAAACAGACACTTTCTGCAAGCAGAGTCACGTCTTAGACAAAAATGATACACTTTGAAAAACTGCCGCATGTGAAAAGAATTCTATTTTCCTGTACAATGTCAAGGTGCCAAACTGAAGTGACCAGGCCAAAGTTATACAGAGATAAGATCAGTTCTGGTTAGAACCAGGTATAAATAGAATAGTTTACAATATCCAAGTACTTCCACCAAAGCAAATAAATGGGATAAAACTTTGGCAATGGATCAGATCATAAGACCTTCAGATTTTCTTCCAAATTTTTACAGCTCAAAGAAGATACGGATGTCTTTCTGAATGATATGAATCAAAGCAGTGAGTTTGCCTTCTGGGGTGCTGAGAGCGTGGTGAGGCTGCCTCCACACTGTTTGTTCCTCTCAGCCACAGTGGGGTGAACCCTCTGACCGTCATCCTGCACACACTCCACGAACAAACAGCAGCTGACATCGAACTACTGTGTATTGAGGAAAAATAAATAATATTCAATCTCAGTTTGTCTCAGGGAATACCAGAACTCTAGGATACTCCCTTTATGTACTTGCTGTGGGAACTGGACAGTACTGATCAGTACATCTTCCAAAGAAAGATGAAAATCAGAGCAGCAAGAATTCCTAAAGTCCTGATGTTTCACAGATAGTAGCCTACCATTAAGAAAGTGGGGGCCACTGGGTCAGTGAGCCACAGCCATAAACATTATCAGGTAAGAGTGAGGTTTCCTGTGGCTGCAGAAAGAAATGAGCTTGTTGTCTCTACTTCTGGTATTAATCATAATAAGTGTTTTATCTAAGCCTGTCATGTTTAGTTTCTCCATGCAATTTACCTCTCAGGCACACTGTTCATGGTATCACTTGCCTTATCTCTTAACTTCTAGTCTTTGAGTGCCTAAATGTATTTCCTCCAAGGTTCCCACAGTTCACATGACAAAGTCAACATAAGTGCTATTTTGAGACAATGCCGTGCCTGCGTTATGAGAAACAGAGTCGCTTGTGCCTGGCCACTCCTGTCGCCTGTTGAAAAGCTTAACAGACAGCCCTGCTTCTTTGCCTAATTGCAGTTTTGCTGTGAGATTAGCAAGATTTTCAGTGGGGAGCCCGAGTCCATGCTTTAATACATTCATTTATTTCATGGGTTACTTTTGCTGAAGAAACAAAGACCTGCTGATCCTATGTCCTATTCATTTTTATCAACTGACACTCATTAGCCAAAGTAGTCAAGTAGCTTTTGAGGGGCCCTATGATGAAACCCAGTTTTGAAGGATCATAGACTACCCGATGGAACAAAACCAGCCAGCAAAAGAAGTCAAAGCCACGGCGATGCAGAGACAGACTTTGCACTGTGTCCGAGGAGGGGCCCTCACAAGCCCTGTCCACAGTCACAGAGGAGACAGACGACAACCTGAGGGGAGGTACAACCTGGAGGCCGGACAGCTAATAATATTCCACGCTGCACAGCCCTATTTCATTGTAGTCCTCTTATTATCTGCTAATAATCCTCTATAATTAAGCTTCCTGCATAATATTAAAATGTAATCCACATGAACACCAGTCATGGTGTATTCCAAAGGCTGAAGTGGTTCCCGCTTCCAGCCATGCATGACAATCACTGCTTTAATTTCATATATTTTAAATGGTCTGCCTCAAGATGTAAAAAAAAAAAAAAAATTAAGATCCGTGTCTATGTGTGGGACTTTTAACCTAAAACTGGTAAAAAGAAGTCCCATCTAAACTGGTAAATGTGCATTTCCGGTGCAGCCTCACACGTTTGCTTTCATTGCCCTTTTGGATTAAAAACTTGTGCCACATCCTTCAAGGAGACAGGTTCTCCTTTAAGGAGTAGCTCATGAAAAGTTTTCAGTAAGTGAAGCTGCTGGCACCAGTTACAAATGGATGTCAAGGGAAAAAACTTGACTGTATAGTATATATGAACTTCGATTAAACCGTACTTCCCACGTTCAACTGTAGTGCCTATCTTATTTTCTATTTTTTCTGTTTAAGTATTTTGTCCTCATAATATATTGAAAAATTCAGTTTTTGTCCAATAATTGAGTAATGATTTGAACCAAATGCTAATTATTAGAAGTATGACATTGGTTTGGGGGTACAGTTCAGGCATAGAGCACTTGTTTAGCATGTGTGAGTCTCTAGATTCACTCCTGTTGTGGTTGATACATTATGCCAACTTGAGAAGTTTAGAAGTTTAACAGAAAGACTCAGCAGGGAGCCAGGGTTCTTACTTTGTAAATATCCTCATCCTGTGCAAAGGAAGGCAAGGAGATTTGTGAATGCTACACCCACCCTGGAGCGGGAGATGACCTGTGTGCAATATAAGGGAGAAAAAGAGACTTGCCCTTGCCCCCTTTCTGCTCTGGCTGCTGCCTTGATGTGTTGCCCCAGTGCCACACCACCCTGCCTTGGAGCCAGCTGATTATGAACTGAAACCTCCAAAAACTGTAAGCTAAATAAACCTTTCCTTCCCTGATTTTGGGTGTTAGGTGTTTTGTCTCAGCATGGAGGGAAAAGTAACCAAGACAACTCCCCAGCACAGAAAGAAAAAGAAAGAAAGAAAGAAAGAAAGAAAGAAAGAAAGAAAGAAAGAAAAGTCACACATTCAAAGCTTGTTTTGTTTGGCTGAGGTAGTTCTCTATTCCAGTACAGCTGGGTCACGACCGCGACCCACTCTGTCTGCGACCTGTCCTGTAAATCCCTTTAGGAGAGGACTGTTGGACACTGCAAACTCCGATGTGCGGATTGTAGGAGTTTTTTCAGAAAAGTTGATCATAGCCAGTTTAACCTCACCGTCTTTTCTAATTCTGTTCCTCACTTAGAAACAAGTCAGCTTGGATAATGTTATTGCTTTAACATAAAAAATATTGGCTTTGTGTCTAATACTAAGTGACAATTACTACGTGATGTTGCTGGATTTGCAACTTACAGATAGGAAAGCATTGAAGTAGATTATTTTCCAAGCTGAGTGTTGCTTTCAATTAAGAAAATAATACGTTGTCAACTAGAAAAATAAAGATCTTCAACCATTTTGGCTAAATCTAGACTCAGAAGCGCTGTGGAAAAGACCACTCTGCAAATAGCTGGTTAGTGAGATGACTATCAGTCATTTGACTACATTTAAACATTCTTTTGAGGGGAAAGTTTTGTTTATGTGTTTTTAAACAAAAGCATTAGATGTCGCTCAAAGGGAATGATTTATAGGTGTCATTTAAGCCACGTAAGATGGTTTATACGATGTTAAAATAGTAATTGCTCCCTTCTGCATTTTTCTTGGAGATCTGTAGTTAGAGCACTTCTATTTCTATAGGAATTTTATGTAATCCTAAGTATCGAAAAAAGAAAGCTAAGAATTTTTTAAACCTCTTTTATTTTTAATGCTAACTACATGGCAGACAGGTGCATGTGGTGATAGAAGTTAAAAAAAAAAAACGAGTGTAACACAGGATCTCACTTTTATTCCAGTGATGAGGTCTGAGGGGACTAGGGCAGGAAGAAAAGGGGAGCAAAAAATAGAGGGTGAAGGAAATCACAAGATATGGGACTTCAAACCACAAGCCTTTTAGAGGACAGGAAGAAGTTAAACTCAGGAACCTAAGACAGGGCGCTGAGCCTAGACCATGAGGGGTGGGGGGAGCTCGAACTCACTCCAGAGGCCTTCAAAGTAAGCGTTCCGAGGGGCCCACCATCCCAACTCAGGCAGCAACCTGCGGTCCTTCCTATGAAACTGCAAACTGGTGTATGACGCCTCTATGCTAAAGGTAAAAGTAAAACTTACAGAGCACCTGAGAAAGGTAATGAGCAAATCCAGGTCGCGATAGGAGAAGTCCTCAGAGAGCAGAGAGATTTAAACAAATCTTGATAAATAAGGAGGATGTGACACAATGTACCACCTAGGAACCTGGGATTCAGAGCCGCCCTGCCCGGGCTTCCTGCCGGGCTGTGCCCCCGGCTTCTGTGACCCCAGCAGGTCAGCTCATCTCGGTGAGCCTTAGGGTGCTGGTGTGTCAGCAGGCCACCTGCTTCAGTGAACTGCTTAAAACATCAAACGGTAAAGCGCTTCTACATTATTGGTTTGACTACTTTGCTTACATACATAGATGTTCACAGTAGCTATTTTTAAGGATCATTTCTAGAATTTGGCAAGTCCTTCTATAAAAACCCACTCCAGATTTCACCGTTGCACATTATTTTGGACCAGTACTGCCAGGAGACACCAGACCTGGAGCCGAATCCTCAGTGAAAGAGTAAAGGAGACGATTGACATTGTCACCAAGGAAATGGGCAGATGCTGAGGCAGCTCTTCCCGTCCACCAGAACCAGAATCAGGACCAGGACCGGGACCGGAACGGCCCCTGCCTGCTCCTAGCACGCCGCAGCTTCCGGGGACTCGGCCCAGGGGCGGCTCTCCTTCCTCCCAGTTCCGCCCGCGACTGCCTGGTCACCTCCGTCCTGTTTGCTAACCTGATCTTCTTCATGTCAGAGATACACATTCGGCTCTGGGATGATTTCAGCGGCTTCTGAGATTTCCCAATCGCTTGCTTCTTCTTGCTCTCTAAACAGACGTTCGCTGTGTGTTCCATTCTATTTTTAGGCGTTTGGATATTTTTAGATTTTTTTATTTGTCCTGATGTTTTACAGTAGAAGATATGAGATATTAGGTTCAACTAGTACTATCATGAAATAGTCATCAGTTGGTACGATTTCAAAATGATCAACTAGTAGTATTTATGGCGTAATCTTTCTCTTAAAAATTCAACTCCAATTTAGCCTCCTGTAGAACAATAAGTCCATTTTGAGGTTTCTTCATGTATTTTTCAACCTGTCCTAAACATCATTATTGAAATACTTAATGTATCTATAATGTTTATATTTTGTGTACCTATATATTTTTATTCTAGATAAATTTTAGAACTATTATGTTAAGCAGACCTTAGGTTTTATGAGAATTATCTTTTTGATAATTATCTTTAATGTATTGGTTATTTGGCAAGGAACATGCTGTTTACTTTGTAGTAATTTGGAACATATTAAGTTCTTTCACATATACATGGTAAACCTCCCTTTTACAATTGTCGAATATTCAGTTATCTGAATGAACTGAATTACCTCCTTATTCTCTGTGTTGGACTCATTCAGTCTTTAGCCAACAGAGAACATATTTTCTTTTCTAGGAAGTCATAAAATATTAATTTTAAAATTGGTCATATATCTAAAAATTAGAAATTTCACAGTCCATATTCTGTATTCCTAAAATGATAAGCTTAGAAATAAAAACTAATCATTGAAGTGTGAAAAGGGGAAATAATTTGGAACATATAGTGGAAATAGATTTGCTATATGTAAATATGTATTTATTGTATAATAAGATATAGTTAGTATGTTAAAAGCTCTTAAAAATAAATAAGAAAAAGGTTAACAACTAAATGGAAAAGTGGGCAACAGGAAATGAAGAAGTCGGAAAACTAGTAAAATCACCTGCAACCCTGAAAAGTTTTTTACTCTCATAACCAAACATGCAAATTCAAAGAATAAAATATAACTCTTCAATCTATCAGTTCAGAAAGCAACAAAATGAATAAAAGTAGCATTAATGGAATCAGAAGCTAACAATCATGTGCAAAGCAAGTGGACTACAAATTAATGTGTGCTTTCTAACCGAAACACAGAAATATATGTCACAGTTTTAAATGCAGTTACTATCTAACCCATTCATTTTACTGCTAAATAAATATGGCAAAGATATGATGTCCCAAAGTGATAAAAATATTGAGAACCAACTTTCAATCAAAAGGAGACCAGTTGAGTATCTGTTGATGCATTTTTACAGTAGAATATTCCTCTGTGAAAAGTAGTTGCTTAGGAGTGAACCACACACACGTACGGAAGGATCCAGCTTATGAACCAGAATGGATGTGGTCATGCTGGCGGGAGCCAGGTCAGGAAGTAGAAATCAGTTAATTAAAGGTTCCCATTTGTTCATTGACTCGACTTAATCTAAACCTTTTCTTCTTTTTAACCTTTGTGTTTACTTTTGCATTTTTAAATACTAACTCAGAATTTATTTAATAAGAAAAATGCATATATCTGTTAAGGAATGATATGTATTCCAAGGTTTGGGCAGGTTTGCATTTGAAAAGCCTCAAATCGTAAACTTCATTGGAAATATTTCATTGAAAATTAAAATCATCTACATATTCTTTAGATGATTCTAGGGTCATTTCACTGTCTCTTGGCTGAAACAGGAGTCAGTATTTCCACTGGGATTCATTTTCTCATATTAATTCTGAAAAACAGGTATCATCTCTTTTCCCAAAAAATGAGTGACTTAAAATTCAAAATTCAAATTCTATTCTGATTCATAGCTATGAACTTTCTTCATTCCTTGGGTAAAATGGAATAGTCTATTTTCTGGGCTGTGAGCATTTCGAATTTCACCAGACGGTGAGACCCAGTTAGGGGCTTTGTCAGATGTCAGCAGTCTTCTTGTTTTACTGCCACTGAGACCCCGATTTCAAAGGTCGATGAATGAGGCCAGTAGTGTTTAGATTATGTACCAGCTACAAACATCCCATAATGTGCAAAGCTGATAAGAAGCCTGATCAATAACTAGATAACATCTTACAGCTGGTGCCTCAGAAAGGGAAGATGATCAAAAATGGCCTCATATTTTCACATTTGTTTATAACGTATCGATCATTTGTACAACAGTCAATGTATTCTAAACAGCTTGACTGCCCAAGCCGAAGTTGCCTTATATCACTATTCCCAAACAACAACCCAGTGTGGCTATAGATTTTTTTATTTCCATTTAATAGATAGCTTCGATGATGTATCTTGCCACTTTCCATACCATTGTTCTGAAAATAATGCCTTCTTCACTGAGTAAATATGTCAAATACAAACAAAAAGTAGGTCAAGGTAAGCCCTGGAATACCTCAGGGCAAAGGAGCGTGTGAGTGTTTCTAAAGCAATTTACTTTGTATCCCCAAGGATCAAAGCTATTTTTCAAAGCTTCAAAGCTCTGTATATGATTTTGAGATGGAGGTTCCAAATATTCTAACAAGTTGATACATTTGTTTAAAAAATACCAACGCATAACTCCAGACTAAAGAGTCCTAACACCATAAGTTTAAGCGAGGTTCAAGTACACATGCTCAGGAGCAGAGGTTCAAGTACACGCACTCAGGAGCAACCGCCCAACCACACCTGACTCTTCCCACGCGTGGGCCGCACCTCGAGTGTGTCTAAGCCCAAGGGATGCGCACCCCCTCTCGAGGGGCCCCGTTTTCCAATTTGAAAGGGAAAAGCATAAAGCATAGAGAGGAAATTCCTCCCAGAGTTACCCAGCTAGTGAGTGGTAGGATTTCAAACCTAGCCATCCAGCACTGTGGTTCTCTCTCCCAAACTCTGTGCCTTTGAAGAATTATCGAGAAATTTTTCTTGTATTTTGCCTACATAGGAGCTATGGCTCCTGAAAATTCTTAATGAAACATGTTCCTACTCATTTTTAAACAGCACGAAGGTTGCAATGAAGAGCAGCACTATTTCCTGAAAGTTTTGTCATTATTTATAGTCACATGTGGAATGTCCTTCTATAAACCTAAAATCACAGACTTGTTCCCACTCTGTTTTTCTCCTGTATTCTCTGTTCCTCTTCACTGCTGAACTCGTTTCCACAGAGTCTTGAAACTGCTTTCTCCCAGAAGGACTGTTCTGTGCTCTCCACACCGGCCGCCCGCCTCCTTTCTCAGTCCTCCTTGCGGGACCTCTGCCCCTGGGAGTGAAGCAGCAGCTGTCACCCACAGCCAGTCCTAAGACTGCAGCCCAGAGGGCCTCACAGAACTTACAGTCATTGCTGGGGAAAAAAAAAGTTACTTTCCAAAAGCATTTTAAGTAGTGATCAGCACAACCTTACAGAACACTAAAGGCTTTCGCTCTGGTGTTGAATTTTTAAATTTCCTTTTGTCCTCCTGATTTTAAATTTTATCTCCAAATTTCTGTTTAATAACTACCTACTTATCAAACAAAATATAAACAAGTCGGTCTGTTTTAAAACCAGCTTTTTATCTTAAATGGTTTGTTTGACAATTAATCGCCATTTTCACCTTAACCAGGAAAGTCAGCTTTGTGATAAATTAGTCTGTCATCCTAGTAAATTGTAACACCAATAAAACAAATACTTACGAACCAAAAGAGGAAAGAGAAAGAGCACAGACCGTGCAAAGACAAAGAGGTGAAAAAGATGCTAAAGAAAACAAACAAACAAAAACTCCCTTTTCAAGGGAGCACAAATATTTATGACCTGTTGAATAGAAATAAAGTCAAATATTTATTTTAAAAACTCTTTACTCAAGAAACCAAGTTCCTCTTCTCCCTTCTGAGATGTGATTATTTGTAAAAATCCGCTCACCCCTACAGTCATTAGCTTTGTACTGAAGTTGTAATTTCAATGCTGACAAGGTCAGGAGCTCTCAAGCGCCTGTGCGTGCTCCGAGCGCAGCGCGTGTGCGTGTGTGCACGCGCGTGTCAACGTGTGTAGGAGTGCACGCCCCTCGTGGAGCCCACATCTGGGTGTTTTGCGTAAGGAGCATTCCTCAGCTTTCATCTGCTGCTCTGTGGGAGGCAGTCTGAGGGTGGGGGGCCTGGTCCTGGCTGTTAAAGGAAGCCTGCGAGTACGTGGACGGAGGCTTAGGGTGCTCCTTGGAAGCCACCGGTCGCTGGCACGTGTGTGCGGTGGGGTTCCCATCCCGGCCCAGGAGCCCCCTGCCCCCTCTCCTGGGTGCCCTCCTCCCCGCTCTGAGAGCCAGTGAAGCCCCGTCACCCCGTCCGGCGACCTGCCCAGTGTGCTGCTAGAGGGAGCCCCGCTTCTGCGGGGGCAGGTGCTCCGGAGCGGGGACCCCTGCGCGCTGCATGCCCACGAGGAGGAGGCGGTGCAGTGCTGCTTTTGAAAAAAGAGTGAGTATCTTTAAGAGGCTTCTTGCCTTAATGTGCTCCGTTTTCATTCTTGATCAATTCGATGTGTGCTATTTAAATGCCAGGCGTCGTTAATTTATATTTACTCCTTTGAAAACTTTGTCTAGGTGTTTGCTCGTATTGGAATCATTGGAGACTGATCTGTAAACAATATTCAAATTCACTGTCACGCAGCAAGAATTACCGTGTGTGCAGATACCGGTACTGGGGAGGCAGGGGACAAGGAGAAGGCAAAGTGAGGCTGTTAGAGTAGAAATTAACAAAGCGTGAATGTTTATTATAACAAGATTGGGGTTTCTGCCTTCCCCTCTGTTCCTAAGTTTCTTTTGACCTCATACTTAGAAAGTATTCGTGTGCAATGATGTGGCTAAGGGAAGTGAGATATATATATATAGATATAGATATATATAGATATAGATATATTTATATATATATATATGCTTTTTCACAGAGGACTTCAGTGGATTAAGACCTCTCCCTGTGTTTGATGCAGCTGCTTCTCTGAGGCCCACATTTCTGAGGAACTACCATGTGATTTCACGTAGGGATGTTCATAACCCGAGTTCTTAAAGCTGTGCATGAAACAGATTTTGAGGGATCCAGGCCCGATTAAAGCAGTTAGCCCATGCACATCCCCCTATTTACTGTGGATTACTGGAAGGGAAGCAGGGGTTAAATCAGCGGTCTCCGGCTTCCCCAGAGGTGAACCTGGCAGCCGGCTGGCACCCTCCGGAGGCCTGACAGGTAGCAGGATTTGTCTAAGCAGCCTGCCTGAGAGCCAACAAGGAAAACTGAATGCTCGGGATTAGCTCTGGATTATGTTGTCAGGGGAGGCTGACGGACACACTGCAGAGGAATAAAACGCAATCTGTTTGGGGAGAGAGGCAGTGTGCATAGCTTTCATTTTTCAAGAAATGACAAGAAAAATCATTAATAATTTGTAAATCCATGTCCATTAACTTTTCTCTTTGTTATCCCAAGGCAGGCTTTTTAACATGAGTTTGCCACTGTCCTATATCTCCTCTGCCTAGTGACAGATGGCAAGATAGATCTGAGATTGGATTCATAAAATAATACCTCCACCTCCAAGAAAGACAGAGACTTCATTCTTCCCACACCTCCCCCCGGGGTCCCCACGATGAAAGGAAACTGTGACACAGGCAAGATAACCAAGCGACACGGGCTTCGTGTTCCTCTCTTCCTTGAGTAATACATCTTTAATGTGATGGTGTTGCTTAAGGAAATCTAAAGCCAGAGTGAAGCACATAACCGTGATAGCACTAATGCAATCCTTATTATTAGGCCTGAGACAGTTAATAGCTATGAACCTCAAGTATGTTTAATAAAAAAATTTTAGATTCTACACGAAGGGGTTGTATTTACTGAAATTCTTGAAGACTGGCTGTGAAATAGTGGCAGTGATAAAATTCCCACCGACGGATACATCTAAAATTCTAGAATAATGTAAGGCTCGTGTATTTGTCTTACATAATCTGGTGTTTCTTAAAGTGAAAATCACCTCTCCTCAGATAGTAGCTCTCTGCTTAGACTGAGAAGAAACTAAACAGTGTTTTTCTGAGTATTTCTAAAATACCAAAAATGAGAAAGTTCCGATCTCTTGGGTATGCCTGAATTAGCACTCTCGCTTTGCAATGGCTTTGAAACCACAGCACTGAGAGCTGAAGGGGATGAGCACGCTGAGGCTCCAGCAGTAACATGCAGTGGGATGCTGGTTCATGTTTAAAGCTTCCAAAGGCAAATTCTTTGTTTTTTGAAGTAGAAGAGTTTTCTTCTCAGGAAACAGTAGAAATGAAGTACCCATTCCACACACTGGGCACTGAACTGTGTATCATTATAACAAGAAGGAATGCACAGCCCCCAGTGAACATTTTGTGTGTGAGAAAAATTCTCATTCTCTCTGCCCATGCCCCACCGTGTGCTGCGCCTGTGCCACAGCGGGTTCTCGGTAAATACCTGATGATTATATATCTAAATCAACCAAATACATTTGATGGAAAATATAGAATTTATTTTTATCCATGAAAAGCAAAATATCCCAATTAGAAATTTTGTTTTTATTGATAACACACAAAGCACACAAGAGGAATTATGACTGCGAATATGGATTCAAACTGTTTATTTGGAATTCTAATGAATACAGTGTTCTTCGACCTGAAGCTGCACCCTCTTTTAACTAGCATCAGTTAAGTTAGTCTGTGTGTACAAGCAAACTTTCAAATCTGTTTATTTACAAACCAGTTCAACAATACATCATCATGATGCAACATTCTGACTTACAAGATGATAGAATTTTTTTTACTTCTAATAGTAAACATCAAATTGCTGTTGCCTGTAGACATACAGTATAAATTTACTGGCTACTAATCATTAAAAATAATTTTGATTTCTTAGTTACTAACAAAAAATAACTTTTATTTTATATACAGTAATATAAACAGCTACACAAAGAAATATGAGGGCTTTGTTTTTTTCCGAATGGTAACCTTAAAGATAAGTTTGTTTTACTGTGACTCCTGATTATTTTCACAGCGTAGTACACAAAAACGTGAAAATAGTTCTCTAGGCACTGGCTTGTCCGAGAAACCTGATGCTGGCCAGGAATCCCTGGGCTCTTCTGCACACCTTTAACCGTGAGCAAGAGGCCAGGAGCCTCAGCACCCTGGGGTGAATAGTCTGTCATCTTGAGTTATTTATTTTGTAATCTCAGAAGCATGTCATGAATTTAGTTGTGAAAGTAGAAAAAACTCTAGCTTTCTCTTTGTTTCTGAGAAAATACAAGCAATGATGGAAATTAAAATACACTTCTTCTTTGTGAGTAGTGAACTAGCAATAAAAATACCTCCATGAATAATATAACTACTTAGAAAACATTCTGAAATAAAAATGAAGCTTATGCAAAACATCATCCTCAAAGGATGTTTATAGAATAAGAGAACTTTATTTAACTGCCATTCATGTTATGTACATAAAAGAATCAGTGGAAAAACAAACAAATGGGTTATGACTGGAGTTATATAAAAACTCCAAATATTTACAGTTTTAAATATGCTAAAAGATTGCCAGAACAGGAAGAACTTTTACAGATACTGTATGGGTGGCAGTTAGCTGAGTCGTTTCAATGAAGCCACCTGCAGGGCAGAATTTCATGCAAGTCTCTACCCTTTCCCATTCTCTTCAGAGATAAGCGAGCCACCAAAGTAGGCCAAAGAATTTCTGTCTTTTTCATGACTGTACTAATCCACATAAGATACACAGATAAACTATAAGTACTGAATAAGGAAAGATGAAAGATTAAGAGAGAAATTAGAAATATTGGTGCATCTAAAGAATCTCTGAACTCCTTAAACCAGATGACTTTCTCAAGGGAGTAGATTACTTCATTGTTCTTTTCAAAAATGCCAGCAGCCTCTCCTAAACTTCTAGAGTCCAGGTTAAGGCGATTTTCCTTTTTACTGCAGACGATCTTATTCTTTCGTGTCTCTGTAGGACTTCTGCTTTTTGTTTTTATCTGTCCTTGCAATCCTAAATAAGAACATTAGATTATAGAGATAGACTGTTTAGAATTTTCTAGCATAAACTAAAATTCCATTAAATGGCTCAGCAAATCAGCAATCCTAGAACACATGCATCTTCCTGAGCAATGTCTGATTCAGTAACACAAAGATGAAAAATGATGATTGGGTCTGGAAAATGAAAAACTCTCAGTGCTGCCTTAATTAAAGAGGTTTTGGCATATGCTGTGGTAAGAGAAGAAATCAAATTTCAGAGAACTAGTAAAGTACTAAAATGAAAATTATGCTTTTGTAAAGGTGGCTGAGAAAAGCAGTAGAAATAAAAAAGAACAACAACAGAGTGAGCCCAGGACAGAGGAGCATTTTATTAACATGAGAGAAACTGCACCAGCACAGCCCTTGGGAAGGAATCTTTAAAAGAAAGGAGACTGAAGGTGAGGGTTTGTCCCTGAAGAATACTGTAAGGTCCCAGGAAACGAGGTTATGAAGCCCATCAAATAGGGTAGATGGATACAGTATCTGAGTCTAGGGAAAAGACTTTAAAGATTGACCTGGATAGAGATAGTTTATAGATAGAAGGATGAGTTATAGTTAGTTTATTAAAAAATTATGATGGGTCATATTTTCTCCATGAATCATTAGTTTATAGTAGAGAAACATTGACCAGGGAACATGAAAAGGGTAATACATGTTCAAAACATTGAGATTGAGAAGAGATGCTAAAGGTGGGATGGTTGTCAAAATGAATCATCAAACTGTGACTACCATTTTGTAATAACGATGTACATAAGTTTGTGCAATCACTATTTTGTATGTTTGGCCACCTGGATATAGAATTGGAGAAAGTGATGCAGCAACAATATGGGATTGGGATTTTGTAGGTAGTAGATGAGTAGACATACACAAGAATCAGTGGTATGAGAGAGACTGAGTCGGGTAGCCAGACATGAATGGAAAGAGAGAAGAGGCGGGACCATCAGCATCTGTAGCAGAACTATTTAAATTTAGGGTGTACACGAGGTGGCCATGGGGTAGGAAGTCTAAGGACAAAATGCTGGAGACTTCGACATTCCAAGACTAGCCAAGCATTTTTTCTATTCTAATAGGCTGTATTAGAGAAAAAAAAATTAGTTCTCTGTATAATAATAAAACATGAAGTTTGATGAGCACATGTAGAAAACTTCTTTCAAAAGTTTTGCCATACCCAGTTTGAAGGAATTATATAGAAGAATCTAATTAATCTCAAAATAGCTTCCTGCCCAATTTTGTAAATAAAACTATTCAGTCTCTGAGTAAACATGAGTTTTAAGTTTATTTTGTGACCACATGAAGTCACCATGGAAACACGCTTCAGGTAAAGCAATTTATTTTTTGAACAGAAACTCTGTTTCCAGTGTTTTCTTAGGAACTGCTCCCAAAATACAAAAGAACAAAAATATAAACACCTAACATGCAAATCCACCCTGAGACCTCATTTAAAAGACCTCATTTGAAAGAGTGGCATGCCTGATTCCACCGAGAGAGAGGAAGAGGGTGTTAAAACCCCCACTGCTCCTGAGTATCGCGTAGGAGCGTGCGCATTAACGGTGCCAAATGGGCACGGAGTGCACACGCGTCACGCGGGGCGTTTCCTTCAGCTCGCGGGCCTCCTGGGTTGGTACATCCTGGAACTCTGCCTTGTAAAATTAGAATAATCCTCAAAGAAGGAACTATTACTAAAATCTTTTAATGAAAACACAATCATAAAATCATAAAATCCTGACTACTCCTCCTGTGCAGAACTAAACCTTCACATCATGAATTCTGTTCAATTTTTAAACTCTTACTGAGAAAATAGTGTAGACACTGAGCAAACCGCCAGGAAGTATGGAAAGAAAAAAGAAAGGAATATATTCTAACCACAACAAGGCCACACTTTAATGAACAACAAAAAGCCATAAATATCTCAAAGAAAATCATAAAAGAAGATGGTTTGCTTAGGATTATATATATATACACATATATATATATGGAGGTAATAGTTATTTTCGCTCTTGTCAGTATATCTGCAAGACACATGGCAGAGCAGGGCAGTAACAGGTACAGGAAGCTTTAAAATGCAGCAAGAATTGATGTGTAAGTTTTACCATTTCCAAAGGTACATACAACAAAGTTTCCAATAACCCAAGTGAAGGAAAGAAGTGTGTGTGCGTGTGTGTGTGTGTGTGTCCCCTTCATAATGTAGCACTCAGGCCGGCAGCCTTATATAGCACAGACATCAGCAATCTATGGTGTGTTTACTCAGCGTGGGGAAGTCTCAGCACTGAGGGCTGAGAATAAAATGCAAAAAGCATCGTAGTCCCTATTCTTCTTCTTTTCAAATATATGCATGGAATGTTTGCTTGGTAACATTTCATCTAATTATTATTCTTACCATGCATGTTATCAAACATTTCATATGTAAAATAAGTATAGTTGAAGATATGCTCAATTTAAATGTTCACAACAGAACAATTACAAACGCTCACAGCCACTGTCCTCTGCTCTTTATGACGAATTCCGTGCCCATGGAGAGGAGCATAAATGTCTTCAGATCAAGGAATGCTGAGCTGAAGGTGTGAGTCGTGGCTTTGGTTGTTACTATAAATCCATATAATGATGTAAGAATGATAACCACAAAATAGTAACTGACTTATGCTCTGTAAAAACCCAGAGCCCCATGAGCTAACGAAGACTCTCCACGCAACTTCCTGTCTTCTCACAGGTAGAAGTGGCCTTAGAACAGGGAGATGTTGTGGAAAAGGAAACCTCTTTTGGTCCATCTCCAGTATCCAGTTTTTCAGAGCCCAGCAAAAATGCCCAAAGCAGTTGAACGGACAGAAATAGAATATTCGAGAGAGGATGAGGTTAATTATTGATACTATTGACCTAAATCTGAAAGCTGAAGTCAAGAGAATAATAGATGAACTCCTCAAGGGAGAGCTGTAAAAGGAAAGAACTCAGAGAGTATAAAAATAATGAGGGTCCATAGTGGCAGGAAAAGTGAGTCACTAAAATAGGGATAGAATTGAGCAATAACAGCCCAGGAAGCTAGAAGAGAAAAAGTTAAAAAGGAGATGAAGTGCAGAATCGCAAAATCACGGAAAGATCAAGTCGATGAACAGAAAAAGTCAGTGAAATTAATTTAGCATAGTTTTGCTTGGTCATATTAGTACAGATATCATAGATCACTTATCCAATAAATGCTTCTAAATTTAATAATATTAATGATACACAGGAACAAATTTGGTCCGGAAAAACAGATTTTCTGTTCTTTTCTTTGGCATGCACTAGTAATTGTGTACAAAAATAGAACTTTGTCCCAGTACAAATCACAACTTAGTGCTTGTCTACTCTTTTTTTTTTTTTTTTTTTTTTTTTTTGTAAGCACTAATCATTTTGAGGAAACAATTGTACACTTTGACAGAAAGATTACAACTTCTTGTAACCATTAATTTGTTTTGGATCTGCTGAAAGGCCAGAGCAACTAAATGTCATTTTATCTGCAAAAACATCTGAAGAATAAGCTGCCTTACAGGACACACTCAATGGGTTGGACTAATGGAATCGCTGACAAAAGAGTAATTTCTTGCAATTCTTTTCCTTTTGCTTTGAGTTTTCACACATGAGGAACAATGAAGACTGGCTCGGTCTGCTGAACACTCAGAGATAAAATGGCAAAGCCACGTAGACTCCAAAAAGGGTTTCAGCTACTTATGAAAAAATAAAAATAAAAAACACAAAAAGGAGGGGAGGAAATGAGTAATGGTGCAGAAAGAATGGAAGGCAAGGACTCAGTGACAGAGCAGTCCTTGTGCCCCACCATTCGCAATGATTCAGAACCCCTGGTAATACATTTTGAATAAATACTCAGCTACCAGCATAAGCCATTAAAAGTTCACCTAAAATCCCACCACTATTCTTAACTGTAACAGTAATGAGCACTGTCTTGTGGATGTTTGTGTGTGTTGTGCCACAGGTCTATTTTCATAAGAATAAGTAAATAGATATTCTTGTACATTATCAAAATGGAGGTGGAAAGGCGAAATTTTAAGTTAGTAAAAACAATGTCTTTAAAATGAAATGCATAATAAATCCATTGGTGAAGTTGTAGCCCAGACTCCAGCACTGTAGTTGTCTGCGTACTAGGAAGATGAGCTGTGGTGACTGCTCCCGCTAGTTAAAGGCTTGCTGTTGGTCTGATATGGTAAAAAGCACTTACATAAATCACGACCAAAGCTTGGAACAAGCCGGCACCCATTGCCACGATGTTTATTTGTAGCCGCTGGAACTCAGTCAGTGTGAAGAGCGGTAAGTGTCTTAGGGCCACTGAATTTAGTAAAAACTGTAACAGAAGGAACCTGTCTTTTGTCCCCACTATTTCAGCCTACAAACCAGAGCAATGTCGAGCACAATCATGGCCCCCACAGTGCCGAGTGGAAAGTGGGCTCGGCTGGGTCACGTTCCAGCACACCATGAGGCCACTTTAAACTGGATATTCAAAAGCAAAGCAGAGCAAATCAATACGTATGTTTTCAAAACTAACTTTAGTAGAGAGAAGCAGAAGCAATTGCACTAAAATGATCCACTGAGAAGGCAGTCATTTTTTGCTTCAATTTCACATCCTTATCAACAACTGTCTTTTATGAAAGCACTGAAATTTGTAAAAAAAAAAAAAAAAAAAAAAAAAAACAGTTAGCATAGTAAATTATAAAAAAGAAAATACTGAAATTTTTAATACTGTGAAAACATAGTTATGGAAACTTAACATTCTTTCTTAATAATGAACATCACATCTAATGAATGCAGGAACTTTAACTCGTATAAGAGTTATATTAACAAACACAATTAGAAATCAAACTTCAGTATTGTTGTCCTGTGTACTTGCAATAATTTATGCTATAGAGTTTAATATATATCCTCCTAACCTAAAAACATTTCTTCCGCTATAGCATGCTAGCTTTTCATTACTATATGCTGATTCTCCAGTTAAATAAAATGAGGACCATCAGAAAAAGAAAAAGAAAAAGAAAAAGGGAAAGAAAGCAGGAAGATAATGCAAGACACAAGAAACTCAAATTCCTGAATCAAACGACTAAGAAGCACTATTGGATATTTCGTTTTTCAAAATTTAAATAAAATGTTCTAGAATTTTATTTCTCCATTGCTGGAACTTGTAGAAATAGTTTTGGGTGAATGACTAGAAAAACATGGAAAACATTGCTATTTCATGGGATATCCTATTCATCCAGTCCTTTGAAAGGACAGGTTTGAAAGCTTATACTTCAAATGATTTTACATGAGGTGTCATTGAAAACTACATTGAACATGTAAATTTTAAAAATATATTACAATGAAATAAGCATTGCCATCGATACCCCTCAGAATACTTTTCCTTGCAGCAGACACACTTATCCTTCCCTTCTTGCCGCTGCCTGCAGCAGCTCTGGAGTCCTCTTTCGTGAGTGTCTTTAGTTGCACTGTTGTGGCTGATTTAATGTCCTGAATCAATTTAAAGCATTTACCTTTAACAGTCACTTTGACTTTGGGGAACAGCCAGATGTTACAAAAAGGGAATGTAATAATTTCCTAAAAGATAATTCTTGACTTTCCAAAATCCCCCAAACTCAAAAGAAGGAAACTCTCCTGGTAGAAAAATTAGGAATTGGTTCATTCTGCATATTATAAAGACTTGACAGCCTTGACTTATTTACACTATGAAGTTATTATAAATTTATAAGCTGATGGACTTGGAATTTTTCTACCATGTACATGCTTGGTCTACTTGCACGGATAAGAAAAATCAGGGTCCAGGTCATTACAACCTCTATCAGAGGAAGATAGGGTCAATTCAAGATTGCAAGACTCATTTACCAGTGCCTACTGTGGTCTAGTTCATCAGTGAAGGTTACATTGTGGCTGTTTTCCTTTCTCTTTTATAGTTGCATTTTTATAAAATACTTTTAATCATCTCTGCATTTCACTTGTGCAACTTCAATCCCAATTCCAAAAGTTAAATGTAGATCAAAATTTGATGCATCATGAAAAATATGAAAAAAGAATAAGTACTAATCATCAAATATCATTATCTCTATGCACACTAACCAGTGAGTAAGAACTGCTAGTTGTCCAAAAAGCATCACCAAATGGCAGAAAAAAATTAAACATCAGGATAAATTATTTCCAGCTTCAGATTTTTACATTTAGTAGCAAAATGTCTCACATTTCAAAAAATTAAACACTGTTTACAAATGACATTTTTGTACTTGTAGTAAGAATGGTTTAAGTACTTTCAGACATTCATTGTACTAGTAAATTAAGATATTTACTTGACAGGCAGAAACTGGACATTTCTAGAACATCTTTTGAATGCTTTCCCTTCCTGAGGTTCTGAACGGTGGAGGCAGCTTAGCCGGCAGAGAAAACAGCACTGCGGGGCCCACAGTCCCCACCACTGGGGACACAGCAGCTCAGAGACGCCCAGGCCGGGAACACTGGGGGTCAATTCTGTCGTCACTGCCTTGACACGAGGCATGCTGCAGCCTTCAACACAAAATGTTACTGGTAATCTTTTAATCCTAAATTAGGTCAATATTTTATCAAGTTAATCTAGCCTGAAGATTAATTGCATTAGTTACACACACAGATACACATGCAGGTTATTTGTTCTAGAAAAACTTTTAATCGAAGAGCAAACCCTTGGCTATAATAGGTGATTTTTCACTCCTTCTTCAACTATAACGCACACTTTTTAAAAAATCATTCTTTCTCCAACAGTATTTATCTTTATAAAAGAGACATTTATTCTCTGCATTGATCCGCAGTCAACATGGATAAAAGAGAAAAGACAATTGTCTTGTCATTACAGAAACAATGACCATTTCTAAAAGGTCTTCATGAAGAAGTAACTTTAAATTGAAATGTTTTCAATAAAGTATCTTATTCTGTGACTTCTGATTTCAATTTAATTCTACTAGTTCTCTTAAAATGTGTGATTAATCCTGTAAAGAAAGTCAGCAGTCTTCTATAAAAATTTACTTTTTACTATCTCGAAGCACACTTAAAAACCATAACAAGGTATGTGAACTAGAGTAGTTTTCCAGAATGTTACTTCATGTCTTGGATTTTCTTTTCATTTATGAAAACTCAGATGAGGTTTGTCTTCCTTCCCACTTCATTTCTATTTTTTTAAACTAAAAAGTAGAATGTAGGTGGTGGGAAGCTGGAAATATATTGATCTGAGTGGCATAAACCTGCTAACAGAAGTCATTAGTGTGGACAAACGCCTTTCCCTCTGAGTTTTTGAGATAAGAACTATCTGGTAGTTTAAAATTCCCAAGCGTCATTCTGGCTAGTTTTACAGGCTCCCCCAAACAGCCAGACAGAGTTCATGCCCTATTTCATCAAATATCCGATGACATTTTCCAAGAGCCATACTAACTATAGGAATTTTGCAGACAATGTTTAAGAATATTACATCTCAGAATTTTAGGTCTTGTCTTCAAATACTGGTTTTTGGTATTCATTCTTTATGAAATGATAAAGGAAAAGATCTCGGGATGTTTTCCCATGTTTAGTCTTTTGAATTAACAAATAGATTAAAATCACATGAAGAATAAATCAATAACAACCTCAGTATGAGCACTCTAAGATGAGTATGGCTGACTGCACTTGGAAGCAAAGTTCACAATCCTGAATGCCAACCTCACAGTTTTTGCGAGTTTGGAACAAGTTGTGTTGTATGAAAAAAAAAAAAATTCCCTATTTTTCCACTCACTACAGTGTAATATTCTTCTCACAGTAGACACTAAAAAAATCCTCTTCAATTTGTTAAGAGTCAGGTATGAGCATGAGAAAGAAAAAAGTGAAACCAAGTATTTCAGGAAAGGCAGTATACAAATATTCTAAATAAGCCAAAAGAATTACACTGTACTGGAACTTAAGCTAAATCAGATTTCCAAAGCTTCTTGTCACAAAACAAAATCAATAATAGCTACTAAGTAAGATAATGGATGTTCATTTCACTATAGCAACATTTTTTACATCTATGTGTATTGAGAAAACGATATTGTATTCCTTAAGTACAGACAAAATTTTTTTTAAAAAAAGAGGACAAAATTTCAATTTTTAATACTTCCACTTTACTCTCTATTGTATGTAATCAAGAGGCATAAAGAAAAGATTATTCCTTCTCTTTAATCCAACAAATGCAGTATTAAAAATTAATGTTAAAATTTTGTGTATAACTTTCTCACTTTCTTCCATGTAAATTGAAACATAATTATTATGAGGATATTTTATATATATATGATCATAAGCTTCACTTATATTTAATTTGAAACTATGTAAATATAAAAATAATCCTCAATTTTTAAAATGTATATATAAATGCAATTGTTTTCTATAGTACTTTATTTTTAAAATTAATAAAACCTCCTAATATCCCTCCCTTATCATGACATATAGATATAATTCATTCTTTTTAAAAACCTAATTTGAAACTTCCTACCCTGAGCAAATACTTCTTCATCTCTTTTTATCAATAATTTATTGCTGAGAACTTACGAGCACCTGTCAAGTCCCAGAGTAAGGGCCATGTGGTATTTAAAGAGAAGTACGAGGCAGGGTCCCTGACTGCATACTTTACCTGGCAAGAGAACAAAGCAAATCAAAACACAAGGACAGCAGCGCCCTCGGGGTGTGCTCTGGGGGTCATGAGGTGGGCCAAGGAGACCTGGGGCAGAACTAGAACCACCAGGAACTAGGACACCCGGGAACTAGGACGCCCGGGAACTAGGGCACCCGGGAACTAGGACACCCAGGGTGTCTGCATCACTCATGGCCCACCAGGGAGACGCAGCATCTGACACCTGCAACATAAAGGAGAAGAGATTTAATTTAATTTGTTTGGAGGTCTCAGTCCATGGTCAGAAGATTCCAATGATAAGAATAAATTAGACTAGGAAAACAAAGTACTAAATTAATTCCTAATAATGAGTAAAGATTTGATAAATTTTAGCTAATATTACTATTGTCATTTCTTAAGCAGTCCAGAAAAGCTGAGCTGTGACCCAAAGATGAGAGTTCTGAATGTATGAAAAACAATGTGAAAACTAAACACATCTAGAAAGGCTTCACAAAGAGGAGATGCAGGTGGAATTTGAAGGGCAGAATGAATGAACTGAGGGACAAAAAAAGGAATGCTTTTGTCTTAGTTACTTTTCACTCGTTGTCGAGACAGAATACCCGACACCCAAAATTAGAGAAGGAAAGGTTTATTTCTTATAGTTTTTCAGGAGTTTCAGTCCATACTTAGTTGGCTCCAAGGCAGCGTGGCATGGCAGGGCTGCCGTTCTTGGAGGCCGCAAGCAGCAACCACAAGGCACGCTGGCGAGAGAGAAGGTGGAAGCGAGCAAGAGGAAGACCCGCCTCCCTTACACTGTATGTCAGCTCCACCCCTGGGCGGGTGCAGCACTCACATCACCAATCCCAGCGCTAGACAACAGGTCACAAGCAAGCGCTGGACTTAGCCCCATCAAAAGTATATGAGGACTTGGGGGGACATAGTATCACACAATACAGCTTTTAAAAGTAAAGAACAGAAGGCAAGAAAAAGAATAAAATACCCAAGAAGGCAGATATGGACATGGTGTAAGACTATGGAGAAAGCATTGGTGAAAATTAAATTCATTACATTGAATTCTATAGATCTTTGAATACTCCTTAAAAGGAATTTACACTGGGTCCACCCAGCCATATGTCAGCAATAATTTGGGGTATTAACTTCTCACTCCCTAGTTTTGTGATCACTCTCAGGAGAGAAGTCAGAGACTGTGTAGATCACCCAGGTAAGAGAGGGATGCAGGATATGCCAATGGGTTCAGGAGATGCTGATTGTTATCCCAGGTATATGGAAGTTTAGAGTTGGAGGGGGCATTAGGACTTTTCTACATTCATTTCCCTAGAAGGAAATGTGGATTTGGTGGATACAACCAAAATCTCCAGCTGGTAGTGGCTGAACCTGGACCCTGTGTCCCCGTTTATTCTCTCTGTTTCATTCTACCTGCCATATCAAGGGACACTGCAATGTGACGACAGCAGTGTTCTAGGAGGATTGATTGTGCAGCAGGGGCAAGGCTGAGGTAGAGGAGAGTGAGGAGAGGCTGCAGTGGCCACGCGGTCCTGAGGGGAGGAACTTCAGTGTAGACAGAAGGGGTCGGGGGAGGGCACATGTGAAATTATGTCGCAGTCATGAGATGGAAACCCTGGCCACTCTTCAGCATGGTTTGGCCCAAGTGATTAAACATTGTCTTCTGCAGCTCCTTGCCTTAACAAAAGTAAACAGTATCTGCAGGAAATTGAGCACAGCTTTACACGACACTACATTTCTGTACCTCATCCACAGAGCCCTGCCCGCCCACTCCACTCCTGCTCATCAGAGAGAGAGGTTCACCACTCCTACGCCCCACATCGCCATCTTCACCTGGCATCTCCATGAATCTGACATCGAAAAATACCCGAAATTCAGAATCTGAATTTCTACAGAATTTCATGTCAGCTTTCCCCTCTAAATAGACATGTCAGTTATAATAGGAAGATGTTTTAAAACAAATTATTTTTCATTTTCCCCCAGAATCCCAAAAATCATGGGATGATATCGATAAGGTCCACCTATTGATCCAGATTAATAAATGTATTAAAGGAAGTTTACAGGAAATTGATGTAATTCTTACTCAAGACAGTTTAAGAAGCAAGCACTGTGGTAGGCAAAACTCTAAGAAAAATGCAGCCCCACGAATCTGACCTTTGTTACACACACATTTTCTTCCCAATTATTCAATCATATGCTAATCTAGATACCACTGTGAAGGGAGTTTACAGATGTAATTAAAATCCCAAATCAATTGACCTCAAAACAGAGGGATTATCTGGTGGGTACATCCTCATCGCATGAGCCCTTCGGAAGTAGAATATTTTCTCCACCCAGATGCAGAAGAGGGAGTGAGGGATCTGGAGCATTGGTGAATGCAGGATTCCTCGCTGAAAGATGACGGTGCCATCCACGAGCAAGGCAGGCAGCCTCGCAGAGGTGGGGAGGACCCTGGCTGACAGCCAACAAGGAAACGTGGACCTCAGTTGTACGCAATGAGAAAGCCCATCCTGCCAGCCACCTTGACCTGCGAGAAGGACTCTGAGAGCCACCTGAGAACTACAGGGCCAGGAAACACCTGGTTCCAGGCTGGTAGCACCAAGAGTAGAGTCCCACTGCTCCTGGGCCCAGAACTACAAAGCCACGAACCAAGAAGTGGGTGTTAAGTTGCTAAGTGTTTGCTAGCAAGTCATATGGTACTAGAGTAGTAATTCATGTTCCAATCGTTGTTTTTTCCTGGAATTCTAGCATCAGATTAAGCAGAACCAGCTCCAAAAGCATCTCCTACTTTGAACAACATAAAATTTGAAAGATTAATCCTCATATAGTCAGAATGGTATGTGATATTCTCAGTGCTATGCAGAAATATAAATTCACCAGGAGGCTAGGAAAACTTTAGGATTTTACTTTTAAGAAAGATATTTGTTTTAAAAATCTATGATTTAAAAGAATGTTATTCCACTGGGCCAGAGAGGCACTGACCAGGATACAACTGATCTGCCCTCTGGGGGACTGGGCGACCATGCGAACCCCTGGAGGAGAACGAGAATGGGTCCTTCCAGGACCCACCCCACTGGGCCCGTGCGGCACACTGGTGCGCAGGCTTGGAATCAAGGACAAATCCCCGCCTCCCTGTAAGCAACCTACTGGTTTGGAGGTCTGGCTAAATTGATAGCAACTAAGCAACATTAAGTAACTAAGTGCTAGTATTGTTTCGTAGATTTTGGAGGCCTCTGGTCAGCAGCCTGAGCATCTCTTTGGAAGATGACAGTAGGCAATGTAGCAAATATGGGGGATTGTCTTCTGTCTTGTCTCACTGTTTTGCTTTACTCTGTTCATTATTATTATTATTATTGCTTTATTTTATATTCTGTTTTTATTGGTTTTATTCTGTTTTGTTCTTGGTACAATTCTACTATACCTGTTGGAATGGTCAGCTATTCTGAAGATAACAAGATATATTATAGTAGCTATTGTATTCACATTACCTTTCTTCAAAGTTCTGTACCAGTTCTACTGCTTTGTTTTGATTGACTTTGTTCTTCTATGTTCTGTTGGATTTTACTATCTCTAAAATAAATTTTTAAAAAAAGAGGAAAAAAAAGAATATTATTATGCAGAAAGCATAAAAATGATAAAGAATGCACTGTAGTAGATTTATAGTACATGAGGAATTTTCACATATACTTACATGTAGGCATAGATCTCAATTATTTGGCCTTGTAGAGGTTAATGAGAAAGCAAAATATCACTACACGTGTATTAAGAGCAATCCTTACTCAAAGATATTTGCTGCTTTCATGGAAAAAAATATTCATGGTGATTTTGCTCCTGAAATAAACCCTGTCAGCTCCCCCACTTGTCACAGTATTGTCTTGCACAAACTGCCTTGGGGGTGGTGAGGACACTGATAGGAGCAGAGACCAGGTGGTAAAACGTCTCAGGTTTGTTGCACAAGTTCAGGTTAAGTAGAAAACCATCACAAAGTGTTCACTGGGAAAAGCAGGCGCTGAAGAAAAACTGTACTAGTCAGCTTTCCAGTCACTGACAAAACACCTATACCCGCAATTTAGAGGACAGGTTTAATGTGACTCACAGTTTCGGAGGGATCAGTCCATTCTCTACCACGGGGCATCATGGTGGAAGGTGTGGTGGAGCGAAGCTGCTTAGTTCATGGTGACCAGGAAGCAGAGCACAGGAACAGTGCCAGGGAGGAAGGGGTCAGAGACCAAATAGAATACTCTAGGTCACATCTCCATGACCTACCCAGAGACACTCAGGACTGTGCTATCAATCCCCTCATCCTCTCCCAAGCCAAACAAGTTAGCAATGAAGTTTAAACTGTCACAAAAGCTCAATATTTTTGATAAGGAAAAATAAAGTTAGAAGATGTATTCTGGATATTGAGTATATCATAGAAGAACTGAACATGCCTATTTAATAGACTTGAAATAAAAATTCCCCTTTAAAATATGCAACTTGGGGCTAGTAGTGTAGCTCAGTAGAGTTAGTGCTTAACATAAATAAGGCTGAAAGTTTAATCTCCAGTATTGTCAAAAAAAGGACTTGTCAATTATAACTTATAAAGCTGGATAAAATAAAGGATGTTAGGATTAAAATAAATCCCCCTCACCTTCACGCCACTGAAAAAGATCATTAACAAAAGCAATTATAACCTTGAATTCCTCTCTCAAGTGATTATACTTTCATTGTACAAATCTAGAATTACCTTTTTACTCTTTACATTAAAATTATATTTTTACAAAATTATGTGAATACTAGAAAATCCCCAAATCTAGAAATCTGGGAATTTTTAGAAAATAACAGATTTCCCAAAATCTTCATTAGATTCCACTTGATATACCAAAAAGACTAACCATCTGATGAGAGGATCCCCCCCAAAAAATAATATGTGTACATAAAATCCCCCAAGCTAGGAATCACTGGGTTGACGACAGTTCCTCTAACATGATGACCCAGCTATTTCCATTTGTCCCCATGAACTTCTTACAACCTCATTTGCATACCCCCCCATTATCCTCATTTCTCCTGATGTGATGGTCACCGGCAGGCAGATTTAACAACCATAACTAATACAAGTGAACTTTGTAGCCAAGCTAATGGGTCCACATTCTTTAGACAAGAACTAGGTCACAGAGATAGCTTTCTCCAGGAGCTCTTCTTTTAAACAGTACAAGGACACTGGTGGCTATAAAATGTCCCCTGGTATCAGGCAAGAGAAATGCAGGTTGTGTAGTTGAAGGCAGACCCACCGGTGTGGGAAGCTTTCTTCCTAGCAGAACCCTTTCATCAGAGCAGGGGTGCAACAATCTGACTCCTGCTTTCTCGGGACATAGTTCTAGCACGAAACAGACAACCAATGTGGAAGGGAATGTAGGTGGAGGGCCAGTTACTATTCCTGAAGAGTTTCAGACATGCAAAACTATGTAACATTGCAAAATGCATTAAATGGGCACATATAAAACAAATGATTATGTTGCTATAGAAATGGGTATGCATGTATCACTGTAATATGTCTTTAGCTATTTTGGAAAAATACCTAGATGCAGAATAGCTGGGGTGAATGGAATTTCTAGTTTCAGTTTTTGGAGGAATCTTCATAATGATGTCTATAGTTATCATAGTAGCTGACATTTCTACTGACCATGTAGAAAGGCTCCTTTTTCCCCTTGGCTTCATCCACATTTGTGTTATTTCATTTCTTGATGATAACTGTTCTTTCTGTAGCAATATGGAAACTCAGTGTTGTTTTCATTTCCATTTCTCTAATGGCTAGAGGTGTGAACATATTTTCATGTATTTATTTGTTGACCATTGTACTTTTTCTGAGATGTACCTATTCATTTAAATTGCCCATTTTTCTATTGGCTCTTTTATTTTGGAAGGAGTCTAATATGTTTAGTTCTTTATATATTCTGGATGTTATTCCTTTGCAGAAAGTATTGCTGGCATTTTATTTTTTTATTTTTTTTAACACCAGTTAATATATTGCATATTGTTATCTTAGAAGTAGTTATTCAAGTTACAGGATCTAGGCATAAAAAATGATCAGACAAACAGTGACAGCACGAGCTCTTCTTTTTGATGAACACAGAATTAGTAGTATAGTTATCTGTCTTGCACACTTATACATACATACAGTTATACGTGTGTACCTACATACATATAATCTTTTCCTGTCTTCTACTTCTTTCCCCTTTCCCAGTTGTTCTTTCCTTTTGAGCACTTTCTTTCCCTTTCATTATTACAACATCTGTTGTACATTTTGGATCTTATTACTCTTTCAGTTTATTATCATTATTATTATTAATTTTTTACACTATGGAGACAAATGTGAGTCTAACTTATTTTACTTATAGTCTCACGTTGCCTCCATTTACCTATAAAAGCCTCAAGATCATCATTTTTATAGCTGAATAATATTCCATTGTATAAAAATACCACATCTTTTTCATCCATTCTGCAGTTGATGGGCACTTTGGTTGTTTCCAAGATTTAGCTATTACAAATTGTGCTGCTATAAACATGGGTGCATATGTGTTGCTGTGACATGACATTTTCAGTTTTTCTGGGAAAATACTCAGAAGGAGAATAGCTAGATTGAATGGGACTTCCAATTCTAGTTTTTTGAGGAATCTCCATACTGATTTCCACAGTGGCCGCACCAGTCTACACTCCCACCAACAGTGGAGAAGGGTTCCTTTTTCCCCACAGCCCTGCCAACATTTGTTATCAGTTGATTTCTTGATGGCAGCCATTCTTTCCGGAGTGAGATGGAATCTCAGTGTTGTTTTAATTTGCATTTCTCGAATGACCAGTGATGCTGAGCATTTCTTCGTGTATTTATTTGCTATTTGCATTTCTTCATCCGAGAAGTGCGTGTTCATCTCAGATGCCCAGTTTTGGATTGAAGTCTTTGCATTTTATTTTTTTTTAACACTTCTGTGGTTTGTCTTGTCACCCTGTTGGTTGTTTCCTTTGTTGTACAGAAGCTTTTAAATATAGCATGAGCCTATCAGTTGATTCTTGATGTTGTTTTCTGCGTAATTCAGATTCTGTTCAGAAGGTTCTTGTGAATACCTATGTCTTTAAGAGTTTCACCTCTTTTGTCTTCCAGAAGATTTTCCACTATCTCTCCACAATTATTGTCAGTAAGTTATACCAAAGATGTTAGTCATCATCGTGTATCAGTTCTTGGAACGACCACATATAGAAATAAAAAAACTCATAATCTAATTCTCTCAACATAGTAAGGACAATACCTTGAGCTAAAATAGAGTTGGGCTGTTTTATAAAAATTATTTCAAACTGCAGAGACTATATTTTAAATACAATCTGATGTTTTTTACTTAAATACTAACATTTGATTTGCCTGACAACCTTTGAAATTATCAAAAATATCATGAAAAATAAATCCAAAATTATTCTCATAAATCATGGCCTACAGTAATAGTCTATGATTTGAGGGAGAAAAGTTCTAATCAATAAGTAACTTTTTGTTTATCAGAGTAGAAATAAGCAATTTTAATGTATTTTGAAGACAAAAATTATTTCTATTGTATGACTTAACTATTGTATGATTTTGTTCAGTTATCTTCCATTTATTTAGTTTTGACTGTTTGTGAATAAAACTGACAACACATTTTTTAAATATGTCAACATTATTCTTCTTTAAAAAACACAAGGCTGGGCTGAACTGTGAGAGAGCTAGCATTGCTGACTGCGCGCAGTCGTCATGCACCAAACGTGTGGAGCATTGTCGTCCGCATCAACTGTTTTGCTCCGAGACAACGAGTGTTTCTTGTGTAAAACACAAGCACGGACTCGCTTTTCGCAGCAGTGGACGCACAAGGCAGGGATTCAACTTACTGCAGCTGCGATATTCTGTGTATTCACCCTGTCCGGTTCACCTTAGCAGGTATCCTGAAGTTAATTATTTTAGCAACTAAATGAGATTTCCTGTAAATGTTCATGAGCATTAAGTCACAAAATAGTCATCTAGAAAATGACCAAACCCTCAAGCACAGGCAATTTTCTTTAACTTGATAGTGTTTGAATTAATAGTACAGGAACACTGGAGTGAGGGTCTCATAGCCAAAATTTCATTTTTCTTTATTTTAGAATAGTATATTTATAAATTAAAGTCATTTTTGAATGAATATGCAATAATACTATGTTTTTCTTTTCACATTTTATTTTGAAAAATTTCAAACTTACAGAAAATTTGCAAGAAAAGCAAATACAAACCCATACTCCATCCTTTCTTGGATTTACAAGTTGCTAGCATCTTGTTGCATTTGTGTGTTTCTCTCCCCCTCTCTCGTGCGTGTGTGTACACATTCACATATACAAGCTATGCACTCTGCAACTGTGTGTATATGCGTGAGCTTATCAGGGTTGATGCCTGTATATGCAGAGTGTCTGTGCATACCTAAGTGTACATAGATAGCTGGATCGTTTGGGAACTAATCAGATGTATAGAGAGCCTTTCCTGGGCCTCATCTTGGTCCAGGAAGTTTACATTAGTAATCACATGGAAAAGTTATTGGAACTCTAGAGAGTTAATTCCAATCTACTACTTCCAGTTCAGCCCACAGTGAGAATAAAAACACTTAGATATATTTATAATTATGGGGAGCCAAGGGGGTCCTAGGTCCGGCCAAGATGGTGGTTCACCAGAATAAAGGCCTCAACCCAAGGCCCAACCCAGATTTTATTAATTTGTGAAGAAGGGAGTAGCTTGAGGGTGAGTGGCTGCGAGAATGGTGGGAAATACATGAGCACTGTGAGCTGGGCTAGGTAGGTAGGAGACCTGAGGTCACCTCTGCAATATGCAGAGAGAAGGATATGCAGAAAGACCAATCTGCATAACACAACTGAGGAAGCATCTAATGTTTGGGGGGCCAGGGCTTCAGCTCTGATGTGTGAACTTTTCTGCCCTGGAAAGTCATAGCCTCTGATCTCGAGGTTCATCCCAGTCGACAGCGTGGAGTGGTGGCTGTTCATCCCGCCTGGCTCAACCGTGTTTTTGGGGGGTCACGAGGTGGGGAAACAGTGACTCTGCATCAGCACCTCAGCCAGCCCGAGTAACACTGCTTAGAGCCAACTGAAGGGATACAGAAATGGCCTGGCCAGCTCTGTGCACATCGGTACATGGAGCCAGGGCCAGATTTAGCCAGAGTGGAAAGAACAGCTCTTCTTTCAAGGTGAGCCATCTAGATTGTCCTCCATAAGACGGACATTCTTAAGCTTATCCCAAAGGCTAGGGTCTTAGCCAGTGGCATGAGTAAAATAACATCTCTACTCCTATTTTAATACTTAATTATATTTTGCCTTTCTCATGAAAGTTTAACAAAGTTTGTGCAATGTAATATTTATAAGTGAAAGGACATTTTGTCATCTTTTCCCCAATTACCACAGAGTTAAGTCACATTTCAGTGTTTCGTTCAACCCAGTGTCAATAACTGGGCTCCGGACGCCGCTCCTCCTCCCCTCCCGCTCTGGAGCCCGCTCTGTACCTGCAGTCAGGGTCCTGTGCAGCCACCGTCACCGGGCAGGGCTGCCTGACTTCCAGTCGCACTCGGGCCTTCCGGTGCGCCTTGCGACGCGGTCTGGAGCACGCAGCACAGCCCACTGCAGCCCGGAGGACCTTCCGTCCCTGTTGGCCGCCAGGGACAGCCTCGGCCTCGGGTGCTGAAGCTCTTGCAGCGCCTGCCGGGCAGCGTGGCACACGGTGGCCTCCCACGGAGTCCTGCCTCGGCGGCCTGTTTACCCCGGCGCTGTCTGCCCCTTTCCTTGCTTGATGTTTATCGTAAGCACCTACCGTACCTAATGCATTCTGGTTTCATTATTTTGTTTCCCTCCCCACATGTAAGTTTTGAAAGGTCACCCTCTGTCCACGGCATTCGCTGCTTAGTTAGCAGCCCTGTAATTGGGTCTGACACATGGAAGTTACTCTCCAGCATTTTTATTTTTATTTTTTAATTAATTAGTTAACTTGCGGTGCTGGGGTTAACACCCAGGGCATCACATATGCTAGGCAAGTGCTCTCATGCTAAGTGGCATCCCTGGTCCCAAATTTTTTTTAAATGAGTCGTGCAAATACAAAGCAAGCCAATAATAAAACAATAATATTAAAGTTTGTCGTTTACCTGTATTACTTGATTTTTTAAGTCAGTTATTAATATTACTGGCCAATTTTGCAGGTGTTTTAGACTTTTCTGGTATCTTCAACAGATGGGTGTGTTAAAAAAAAAAACTATGGTTAATGTGAATATATAAAGTGAAATATCATTGCAGTAAACGTCACATTGCCATTAATCTCTGTCGAAATCCTTCCGCCCGCACCTCGCCTCACCTCACACACGACTGTCCCACCGTTCTTGGCACTTTCCAGAGCAGCTCGGGACCCTCCTTCTTCAGTCTTCGTACTGCCCTGGTTGCCTTAGTGTCCCTAAATGATTCAAGCTGTTTCCCTGCCGTGGTCCCCCTGACGCTGGGGAGGAGCCGGAGGTGAGGTCCTGTGGCACAGGGGTGAGGACACAGTCGGTTTGTAGGAGCCGCCTTTCCGCTGGGTCGTACTCGGCCGCGGCTTGCACCCCGCTTTTCATCACCCCATAAAGTTGCTGGCAGAAGAGGGCGTGAGAACCACTGCGGAGGTGCCAGGAGCGACGGGCTGCCCGCGCCTGAAGAGGAGGGCGGGTCCTGAGAGGGGTTCACGGCAACGTGTCCTTTGTGATACTGTGACACACAGTTTAACGCTGGGCATTCTGGTAAGTTCTGATCACTTTTTGTGTATTGCTTCATTGATTGTATTATTTCTTGCCACTGGCAAGTTTCCCTGAAACTTAGTGGCTAAACACAACAAATGCTTATCATCTGAGGCCCAGGGAGGAGGAACCCGGGCGTGACTTAGGGGCGCTCGGGCTCCACACTTGTCGCCATGTGTCTCTGGGGACACAGCTGACCTGCGCTGGGCCTGCCGTCTCCCCGTGGCTCCCCAGCAGCAGGAGCCTCTGCCTTCGGGGTCCTTCCTGTGGCTCCTCGCCTCGAGGACACGCTGTGTCCTGCCTGAGCGTCCTGTGACATGGTAGGCACTGATGTGAGAGAGAAGGAGCTCCAGAGAGGGCTTCTGAGACAGGAGTCAGTGTCTAACTTAGAAGTTCGAGTTCAAGGCCAGCCAGGGCTCCAGAACGAGTTCAAAGCCAGACCGAACTACGTAGTGAGGCCCTGTCTCAAAAATTCTGGAGGAAGAAAGAAAGAGGGAGGGAGGGAGAAACAGGGAGGGAAGGGTTGTTTGGTGATGATTCTGACATAACAGAGAGAAATGCCTCAGATCAGAAACCATCCCTGTCGTGTGCTGTGTGCACCGACCGGAAGTGAGCCCAGCAATGAGGCCAGGAGAAGCATGTGTCGGTAGTAGCCAGCGCTGGTCTGGGGAGGATGACCACAAGCTGACTGCGAAGTTCGCAGGTGAATATCACCTCCCCTTTCCTGAGGAACAGGAGAGCCGCACACAGAATGGAATGCCATCCAGTGCCTGGGAAGCGCCCATCCTCTCTGCTTCCCAGCTTATAAAGCTCCCCTTCCACATGGCAGTAAGTCACTTCAGAGCATGCACCCCTAAAAGATGAGCACCCCTTGGGGCAGTGAGACACTTAAGACCGCACACAGTGGGGCTCCAGAAAGGCACCACCTCGAGTGTGTTCCTGCTTAGTTAGCGCTGGCGCCGGGCCACTTCTCAGCCTTGAACCAGTGCGAGAGCCGTGAAGAGAAGGCGCAGGTAAAAGAAGTGCTATTGAGGGGGATGGAGAGTCTGCCAGTGTGCAGAGAACAAACCACAGTCCCTGCCACCACAGCGCAGTGTCACAATGCCTGGCTTTATTACAGCAGAGGTTGCGCCCATGGCTGGGCCCTGGGCTAGGGTTTAAACATGATCTCTGCTGTTCTAAAAGACTTTATAATCGTAACTTGCAGGACCACAGACCATAAAAACACCCAATCATTTGGAAGATATCACAGAAAATTAATTGCAGGAGTCTAGAAGCTATGTGTTGGAGAATTTGAGAACAGGATCACAGCGTAGCCAATCACTATAACAATAAACACAACCTTCCCCAAGGGATGCACTGGGCAGAAGAAAGCAGACATCGTCATCACTATGTAAACGCATTCTCTGACTTCCATAAACATCTTATCCTCTTTTAAAAAATAACAGTCACTCGTCACTTAGTGAGTATATGTTTGTAGAACAACTGCATTGTTAAGCAACTTTATCACTGGCAACAGTCATGAAATATATGCATGACACCTCCATGGGCTGGCCTGACCGCTAGGCGGGGCTTCTCCATGCAGTTGCCGTGAGCCGCAAGCGATTACTCCGTTACACTAAACCTTTTCTAGTAAGTGAAGTAGACATTAAAATAACAAGAAAGGCACAGCCTCGTGAAGATATAAACTAGTAGTAGCACTCCTGGCTTATTGTCAAGTGTCAGGTCCTGTGCGTAACCGCAGCGCGGTTCTGCCGTAGGCCTGGCGTCGCTGCAGGCTTGCGCTGACACCTGCGCAGAGCGTGAGGAGGGTGCTGTGCTCTGATGTTACAGCAGCCACGACGCCACTGGGCAGGGAAATTTTTCAGCCCCATTATGTCTTATTGGACCTTCCTTATTTGTGTGGTTTGTCACTGGTCTAAATGTCACGCCACACCACGTAACTCTAGCACATTTACCAGAGAGCAGACAACTGCCACAGACCACCTACCTGCGTGCAAAACCCCATGGCAGGTGCAAGCCCAGCTTCTCCACCTGCCCGAGAGGCCATGGCACTGCCTCAGAGCAGCCGCGGTGCTTGAAGATGTGTGGCGAGCTCTGCTTTCACCGAAGTCTGCGTGAGTCCCTCCCGGTACAGCACTGCAACAGGTGAGGATAGACATCCGCCTCATTAGACATCCCAGAAGAAGGGGGCAGGCCCCTTCAGTTAAACCTCTGGGGCTGGGGGTACAGCTCAGCGGCACAGCACCTGCCTGGCAAGTGCGAGGTCGTGAGTTCGATTCCTGGTACCAAAAACTAAAGAACGAACTGTCACCAACATAGATCAACTCTGTCCACTGACATACCGGCCCATAAAACCAGGCCTGTATTTTACAATAGATAGCAATGGAAAGTATGTGATTATTCTTCATAAGCAATCTTGCATAATCATCATACACTTGTAAAGTTCTTGAGAGTTCTGGGTTCTGTCCAAACTACCAGTTGATTCGATACCTAGTCTGTTCTCCCGACAGTAAGAGCCTGCCCTCCCTCCCAGTGACACTGCACACGAGGCCTGGAGTCAGAAAGAAATCCCTGCTGGAAATCAAGGCCAGTGACACAGCATGGGGACCCAGAGGAATCTGAAAAGCCGCAGCTTCTTCTTCAAAAATTACTGAGCGTTTTTAAGAAGTTCAAGGGAGCCGCAGGCATCAAACAAACCAGATGCCCACCGAGCGCCGAGCTGATCCAAAATGCAACGTGTAGAAGGAAATTAAATACGCACTCGCAGTCCTCCCATTATATATGTGAGGGTCTGTTGCTTGGGGGTTTTGGTTTTGTTGTCGCTGTTGCTATGCAGGTTTTGTTTTTTGTTTGTTTTACTTTGCAGTGGTGGAGTTTGAACTCAAGGCCTTCTCACTAAGCTACACTCCAGGTTCTTTTTTTTTAGACAGGTTCTCACTGAGTTGCCCAGGCTAGGTGGGAACAGGTGATCCTCCTGTCTCAGCCTCCCGCAGTGCTAGGATGACAGCACTGTATATGGCTTATTCCTGTCTATTCACTGGTTTTTCAGCTCAGTTGAGCAAAAATATTTTCACACCAAATGCCCCAACCAAAAAACCAACAATTTTTTAATGGGTGAATTCATACCTTCAGATAACTGGTGCTTGTGCCCTGCTGGCAATGCTGGTGAAAATCCTGAAACTAAAAACAGAATTTTAAAACTATGAGGATGGATGTGCTAATGAGAGAAGACCATGACGCTCTTAAGGATGACAGTGGAAAGCATAGAAAGAGCGCGTATGCGGGGCACGGAGGAGTCCGCAGAAGTGTCAGCGGTGGGAATTTAGCAAAGCGCAGCTGGGCTCGCTCGTTCCAGCTGGGTATTTACCATGGCGTCATTTGAAGTCAACCACAATCTGGAATTCAGTGTCCACGGGCGGAGAGGCAGCAACTCTGCAAACCCCCACGGCACGTCTGTCCGTCTCTCAGCAGAGCGTTTCTCCACCACGAGGGACCGGGAAAACGATAGCCGGGCCTTCTGACTGCACCGGGTGGCGGCTCAGGGAGCGTCTCCCGCGGAGGAACAAACAGCAGAGGACGCCGCGGGCCGGGTCGCCTCATAACTTGTATCTGCCCAGCAAGACTGCAGCTCGATTTATGTGCTGAGAAGTCAAGGAATCGCTGATGTTCCAGGCAAGTGTCTCCAAAGCTCGGGTTTTACTAGGTCATATCAAATGAGGGAGAAGAAACAGATGTATCTGCCCAACTGAGAAAAAAAGACAGACTGCTAGCTCAGAGAGAAACTATGTGCGATGCACATGTCCCTGATTACACTACGATGCCTTTCCTTCCCACATATGTCTAGAAAATGCAATTTATTTCAATGTTTATGCACTGCTTGATATTCTATCGGCTTGAGAAAAAATGACTGTTCCTATAAATGTCATCATGGAATAGAATTATAACTTGTTTGTTTAGATAACTTCTCTGTTTATCTCCTTGAGTTATTCCCAGTCTGACATGACTCATACCACTCTCTTACCTCTATCCAAGCCATGGAGTCGGGAAAGATTCTCAGTAAAGTATTTTTTTCTCCTTTATTTGTGCAAAATACTATTTTTTCCTTTTGGCATTTTCTTTGCAACCTCTTAATTTTATAGTCACCTCTTATTTTGAGAGTATTTGAAAGCTTCAAAGCCGCATGTTCCCCTGAGTGGATCATGACTTGCCGTCTCCGAGAAGACGCTGCTTCCTCCTGTGTGAAAGTTTGAGTTCAGAGCGCATTGACCAGTGAGCGAAAGGACTCACCGTAAACCCAGGGCCAAAGACACCCAGCAATATCAAATGAGAACACTGCACCCTTATTCCTGACCCAGAGGATTATGGTTTTCCTTAAATTTAAAACCAGAGGAGGATGATGTGCGTCTTGTTTCTCCCGCATTAACTGAAGTTTGTGAGTACAGAATATCCCTCTAGGATACTCACTTTTAACTACATGGTCTACAGATTTAGAGAAATCCATGTGCAGTTCTCAAAAATAAATTCTAATATTTCTTCCTGTAGTCCTCCAACTGAATACTTTTTACAGCCTGCTCATTCTAGAGCCCACATATATGTAGAAAGCTTCCTTTTACTTTTCCTTCCTTTTCTACCTCCATCTTTTCTTGTCTCCTTTCTTCTTTCCTTAATTTTTTCCTTTCTTCCTTATTTCTTTCCATCCTTTTTTCTTCCTTCTGTCCTGCCTTCCTTCCTTCTTTTCTTTCTTCCATCCTTCCCTGTCTCTTTCCCATCCTTTCTTTCCTCCTGATTATATACATATATATAACACATATTATATATATATATATATATATTCTTGTACCAGCAAGCTCCTCCAGAGATCACATGACTTGCCTAAACCAGTCAGATTTCCATCCTGACACCTAGGAAGATGTCAACGGGGTAAACAGGAAGTCGGACCTTGTATGAATTCTCCGTTGATTGACAAAGGTTTTTGAGATGCTTGCCTGCTTACTCAAAACACAAAAAGTCAGACACTGTTAAAGACATGTTTAATGAGACGTCAATGAAGTAAACTGAATTTATGCAATCATAGAATTAAATTAGTAACTCTAACCTTAACTCTCTTAAATGGTTTCAATGTCAATACACATTCTGTCTTATATCCTTGCTTTAAGCTGAAAATAAGTGTGGGATTGTTTTCCAGAAAAGCAACACATTAGTGCTTTTTTAAAAATGCTTCTAGAAAAATTATCTCAATATTCTAACTCCTTTCTCTCTGCCTCTCCTTCTCCTTCTCCCTCTTCCTCTCTGTTAAAAATGGATCTGCTATTGTATTTCTGTAGTTGTACTCCATCTTGTGTTTCTCCAGTCAACCATACTAACAGCATATCGGATACTTTATCCAAAAAGCATAAAGGAAGTCATTTCATTTCAGTCTTCCTTCTCTTATATGTGCTATTGGATTTTGAGTTCCAGCTAGAACCCCAGGAACAGAGAAGTTCAAATATATCTAGTTGTTTTTTTTACAGAAAAAGAATTCTATTCCATGCCATCAATTGCTTTTTCCCAATTGACATGAATTTAGAAAACTTGTCAATGCTTTTGGAAAATTATGATTTTAAGCATTCAAGAAACCTAGGGGAGTAGTTTTCGTTAGCCCTAAAAGTCTTAGCTATCAGGTCGCATTGGATTTACTTTATGCTTCACTGACTACATGGAAATTATCTGTAGTTATTATTTTCCCATGCTAAGGTTTGAACCCAGGGGCTTGCACATACGTGGCACGTGTTCTCCCACTGAGCTATGCTTCTTTATGTAAGTATTGTCAAGTTGAAATATTTGCAGCAAGAACAACCACCTGTCTTGCATAATAACAACATGGGACTTCTCGTTCAACAGTTATTAAGAATGTCCAGGCAGTGACAGCAAAGCCCGAGCGCCCCTTCCGAACGCGGGTCCAGTGCAGCAGCGCGGGGCAGGTGCCACAGCCCCTGGGGCCGATCGGGGTACATCCCAGCCACACCGAGGTCCCACTCTTCCTGCCACAGGCCACCTTAGGATGGCAAACCTTGGAAAGTCTGAAGCTTTTATTTCTATTTCTATATAAGTAACAAATGAAAACGTGTTCACAGATTAAAGGAAACTAAGATTTTTAAATTTACATTCCTTAAGCATTCGCATTTCGGCCAGGCGGGTAACAGCTCGGGGGTATTATTCTAAGACAGAAGAATACCAGCCCCTGGCCCTGTGTACATACTGGGGAGGAGCTCCAAGGGGGAGGGGAGCTGCTCCAAGGGGAAGGGGAGCAGCTCCATGGGGAAGGGGAGCCTTCAGAGTTGGGGTTACTGGTTTTCTTTGGAGTGCTGTGAAGTGTAGTAGTTTGGCTGAGGAGAGGCCAATAGGACTGAGCTAACACAGCCTCCACCACTCCCCAGGAGCTGCGCCATCCCTCACCTGTCAGCCAGCCTGGGAGTCACCGCCCAGGAGTTCATTGCTCAAATGGCACCTTTATAAAAAGGTGACCCGAGGACAGGAGAGGCAGTCCACAAGGCAAGTGCTGCCACCTAGAGAGACCCCGAGGACGTGCTGGGAGGAGTACTTTTCCAAATAAAATGTAAACAGAAGTAAAAATCCTCTGACGGTGAATATGAAAATTTTCCAAGACAGCATTATCACTTACAAGAAATCAGCCTTTCCTAAAAAGGTGCTACTAAGAATACATCTGTTTCGGGATAAAAGTTTGTTCTGTTCATAATTCTAGGACAGGAAGCCTATGAATGTTTTTAAAACAGGAAACTTGAAAGATGATTTTTCCTAAGACCATAAAATAGCTACTTTAGAACTAATTGCTTTACCTATCTAAAAAGTAAATGCTATTTATTATTCTTTGAATTTATTATTTATTTCTTAGTTATTAATATATTAGCATATCAATATATTGATATAAATAATTCTTCATTATTAATTATAATTATTATATATTATGCATTATTTTGTTACTATTAATTTGCTATTAGTTGTTTTTAATTTATCTTGTTCAGTGAACAAACTCAGGAGTTTGAATTATGTATAGTGTATTGATAAGTTTACATAATTTTCATGGTATAGTACCAAGACATTTTGTTTACTCTGCGATTGGCTTTGAAGAAGCATCATTCGCAAAAATCAGAGACACAGACACAAAGGAATTGCTCAACATACTTGAAAAACCAAGGGAAAAAGTGAGGATCTGGTTTGTCTCCATATATTATATGTGCAGTCATTTAAGCAACTCACATTTTTAAATGGATAGGTCATACTAAGATAGCAACATACAAATCTATTCAGTTAAATATGTCCCCAAAACATTTCTAGTAACTCTTATTGCCTAGGTCACTAGAATAAAAATTCTTATTTAAGGGATATCATTTTAAAATCTAAGCTCTATGAACTGAAGATATACAGTTATCTATTTCAACTGCTCATAATTTGTTTCTGTGAAAGTTTTCAAATGTATATTGTAAATTCCAGATATTTCTGGGCTGTATATATATATATATACATATAATTTTTTATTTAATTATATATACATATATTATGTTTATATCATATTTTTCAAATCATGATAAATAACATATAAATTGTGATCTGCTGTTTGAATCCGCTTCAATGTAAGAGTTCATGCCTCAATGACCTGATAGTAAGAACTTTTTTAAATTTAGCATTGCAGGCATTATTCATTCCTTCATTCAGGGAACACTGACCAAGCTCCTGCCGGAGCCCAGCAGTGAACACACGCGAGTACGCAGTCCCCTGAAGCTAGCACACCCGTCCCCAGTGAAGCTTCCCAGTGCGGGGAAGCTCACCCAGCTCTTCTTGCCTGCAAAGGAGGACGCGAATTTTCAAATCTCTGCATATTTATAAATCATCTTTCAAGCCACATTTTGTTGCCTCTCACACATATAGTTACCCCTTCCTATTTTCAAGAATGTTTCAAGAACTAAACTTTGATTTTCAGTGATTTGTGAAGCCGCAAGACCTGACTGTCAGTGTGGCCCATGGAAAGCTTGTTCCAAACACACTCTTCACGGGCAGGCTCGCTGGTCAGGAGGGACTGCAGATCCAGCCAGCGAGACGCTGTTCCTGGCCCGTTCGGATGAGTATTTGGAAGGAAAGGAGAGAGCGCGGGAGGAAATAACAAGTGTGGTGAGAAGATGGAGAAATTGGAACCTTGGCACATTGCTTGGACAAATGTAAAATAATGAAGCTACTGTGACAAGCAGCTTGGCACTTCCTTAGCAAGGTAAGTGCCTATAAGATTTTCACTTGACCCAGCTATTCTAAGTATGGCCTGAACACAATGAAAGCATGAACTCAGAATCCTTCCCGCCAGCGCCCAAAGTCCCAGTCCTCACTGTGTTCTACAGCGGAGACAATTCAAGTGCCCATCAACAGATCAACGGATGAACAAAATACAATGTGTACACACCTCGGGACACTATGTGGCCCCCCAAGTTACGACACTCTGACACATGGCTACGGCATGGATGAACCTCGATTGCGTGCTAAGTGGCATGAGGCAGGTACAGAAAAGTAAACACTATATATGCTCACTTAAATGAGGTAGGTGCCTCAGCGAATTCATGGAGACAGGAAGTAGGATAGAAGTTATTGGAGTTGATGCAAAGACAGAATTGAGAAATTTTTGTTTAATGGCTACATTGTTTCTGTACCGGGTAATAAAAAAGTTCAACTAGAGGTGATAGTTATCTAACAATGTGAATATACTTAACACCACTGAATGATACACTAAGTATTTATAAATTTGTAAATTTATACAGTATGTAATTATTTTTAATGTAAGTCTAAGGTCTAAAGAATATTATGAAATCTGACAGATATTTCTGAACCCATACATAAATATGGGTTCAGGATAACATAAAACAATGTTAAGACAGAGTAGTTCAGCTCTTAAGAAGTACTGAAAGATGGGTACGTTGACACACCTCTAATCCCAGCACTGTGGGAAGCTGAGGCAGGGGGATCATGAATTCAAGCTCAGCCTGAACAATTTAGGAATAAACTGTCTCAAAATAAAATAAAAAAGAGACTGGGGGTATAGCTCAGAGCAGAGTCCCTGGGTTCATTCATTGCCCTGTTCCCCCGTACCACACACACACAAAAAAGCCTGAAGAAGTAATACAGAGGCAACATTCCCACGGTTCAAACCCTTGCTTTCTACTACGCAATTTTGGAATAAGTTACTTTACTTTCTTTGGCCTGGGTTTCTCACCTACAAAAAGAGACTAAAGCCCTGATTCTATATTATTATTATTTTGAAGAATCAATAAGAAATTCACCCAGTGTGTGACACAGAATAAGTAGCCAATAGATGTTACTAGTTTTCCATTGAGAAATAAGAAAATTGAGGCTAAAAATTCTCACTGTGCCCGCCAAGGTAATAAGTGAAGTGAGACGTGAGTCTAGAACTAACCCCTAGAAAAATCTTGATATTCTGCAGAAAAAACCATTTCACTGCTGGAAGTTATGATTACTAAAGCTGTGTCAGTGGCATCCAGGTATTAACAAAAATCAGAAACCTGCTGCTTCTATTTAGAGTGATGAAGATCGATGAAATTTCAAAGTCAAGACATGTTTTTTTCATGCACTCAGAGCACAAAAAAGCGTGTTTTTATAATTGCTCATGTACAATATTTTAAAGTTTTTTTCTCCTTTTTAGTATTCTTTGTAATTGCTCAGACGCTTGAAGCAAAGACCAACTTTATGGTAAATAACAATAAATGAATGAAGTCCTGGTTTTGTCTGTAAAATATTTGTTTGTTAGAGTGAGAATGAAATCTTTAGAACAATCTCCTCGGTTGTATGACATTGTGTTTTGATGTTGGCCAAAATCTGATGACTTTTATATATTTTGTAGTTTAGCCCAAGCCAAGGACACAATAAACCTTCAATAGTTATTCTACCCAAAAACATTTTTTCACTTAAATATTACTGATAAAAATTCAAAGTATTGAAGGATATGTAGGCTGAAAGTTTAAAGAAAGTTAACAAAAATATGCGACCGTAAATGGGATTGCTCAGCTTCTTACAAAGCAAAGCAAATTCGCCCTCGCTCTGAGTGTTTGCTGACAGTATTTTCTTCTGTGATTGACCAATGTGGTGTTTGGTTTTGTGCATTTCTGTGCTACGTAAGCATGTTTGTTTTCTATCTGTTATGAATTTGCCCTCCTCCCAAATGATAAACTCTGCATTGTACCAATAGTATCAGCTACAAAAAATTAACCCAGCTAACTTTTATTGTCTTGTTTTCCCGGACTGCAAACATAATGGGGTGATATGAACCTCTGAGCCGCGGCACAGTCAAGTCTTGTCAGGTGACTGGGGTGATCGGAATCTAGGGAAAGGTTTGCTGCCAAACCGTTGTTTAAAAACTAAAAGAGGCACTGTCTCCCACCCACTATGATAGGTAGTGAGTTATTCTGTTACCCAGAATCTGGGTTAACAATGTTTAGTTTTAAGTTTAAACCTTGTTAAAGTGACTTTTATGGTCATCCAACATGAAAAACTTTTGATAACCCTAAGTAGCAATGCTTTGCTTTCTTTTTCTCCTAGTATTTTTTTATTTGTTGGTAAAACTCCTCTTAAGGAAAAAGTTAATGAGCTTTTCTGTATTCAAATAAAGAAGTTTTTAGACATCTGGGTTGGAGATTTGTGAGGAGGGAAGGAAGAAAGCAGATATAATATCCCAACCCCAACAGTCATCTACACTGAGATAGAAAGTAACAGCAGGAAATTAATACCAGGTTGTAAAAGAAAAAATGCTAATATAAGGAAGGCAGCCTCGAGCCAGATGTACACGTGAACGAGCCTCCCTCCTACGAAGTCCAAGAGCCCCCATCGACTTGGTAACCTTCCTGAAGTTCGGGCCTGGAACTTGTAGCAACTGATTTATTCACGGGGTTTGGCTGCAGAAAACTATAGACATGCAAAGAACAATCATATTTCTGTTTTATATTTGTTGAAAAAGATAGAATTTCTTCCCGTTAACACTCTTCCCTTGGGGAAGCTGTGTTTTGCTTTGTTTTGTTTTCCTATTGTTACCATTTGCTCATGTACAAAAGGCTATATTACTCCATAGCATGAATTGTGACATATCTTTATTACAGTGTGCTTTTAAGCCGAAACTTTACAACAGTCAAAAGCATGAATAACGTTAATCTGCATCTGACCATCCAGGTAGACATAGACTCAGAGAGTTCTGGTGCAGTTATTCAAACTGAAAGAAAAATGTCAAATTCACCTTAAGTACCTGTTCATCAGCTAATTTTCTGTAGTCACATTTGGGTCTTAGAAACAGCTACACAACTTCAGCACCAACAGCAAAAATGAGATACTAGAAAAAAAGCTGACCAGTCTTTCAGGGACCACCATTCCTGGAAGAGAATATGGTAGTGTTGATATAAAAATGCTTCATAGAAAGTCTGCCAGTGAAACTGGACTGAAAAGTAACCCAGTAATTTCAACAACAGTGTTAAATCATTAGCAAATTCCTTTGGCGAACTTTGTGACATGAACTATAAGAGGAGCCTGTTAAGAATTCGCCGTCCTGCAAAGCGTATGTCCATGGTGCCTTTGACCCAAGCTCTCTTTGATCCACCACTGAGGGCTTTCACTGGGTCACCCAGCCTCCCGAGGACCACTGCTGAGAACACATATACTGTGTTCACAGTCATCCACTTTAACATTTCGCCAAGTATACAATAAGTGCCAAATAATTGCTGACTAACTGAACACATACATCCTTCTACACTTAATACAAGCTATCATGATATGGAGATATTTTCTAAGCACACATGAGATTAATATAAAAGAGAATGTGTGTGTGTCTGAGAGGGTAAAACATATGGCACTCCCTGCCACTTAATTTGTCTGGTGCTGAGTGCATAAAAAAAATTATATCAAGTAGAATCTATATAGAACACACACTTTTTAAACCATGGAAATGAGAGGTACTTTTCAGCTCATCAAAGTAACTAAAGATAGCTTTACAAAGCAAACTTGTGTCTTTTCTTTGTCACCACCTCATCAAATACAGTACTTCAAAATACTTAGGAAGGCATTGTGGTAAAATGTTGCTCCAAAATATTCTGTCAGAAAATGCATTTTATCATCAGATGAGCCTTCATTTCCCCAGCCTTCTTTCATCATTAAAAACTGCTTGTGTAGCTCGCCGCATTTTTCCAGAGAGCAATGAATCGGTTACATCGGCTGCCGAGTTTGTCCACTGACGTGCAGACTGACGGATGGAACTTCTAACAGGCCTAAGACTTTAAGCCTTGGAACAAGGGTTTCCATCAGACCTTCACAGAGGAGGAAAGCCGTTTAATCCGAGAAACTTACTAAACTTCCTACAAGACAAAACAGAGATTTTTTCTTGTATTCTGTTAATTCCAAAAGAAAAATAAAATAATACTTTTGTAGCTCTGTGCTCACATTTATTTCTTTTTTCCTGTGTAATTGTATACCAGAAAAGACAAGTGCTTCAGACTGGTGACCAGGGGCCGCCCGGTCCACGGCAGTCTTGCGTCACTGTTCCTGTGCGTTACTGCTCCCCTGGCTCTGACAGTGAGTGCTACCACTTCATTCCGAAACCACAGAATGTGCATCGAAAAATGGAGAAAATGCCAAAGCACATCGCGCTTCTCCTCCTGGAAGCAAATTCAAAGGCTTCGTAATCTAAATAGAAAGTGACTGGTGCTCACATTTGCCCACGTGCTTTTTATTAAATTACTGAAAACTTTTGCTGTTTCTCTGCATTTTTAAATCTCAACTCTGATGTATATTTTCTATGTTTTGTACTGGATGAGAAGTAAACTCCCAAAAGACTGCATACCGATAGCAGGGCCTCCTGGTCTCCGAGATTGATGTATGTTCCTGAGGAAATCCAGCGTGCAGTCTCCGAAACCTGCAGGTTCATCGTAAGTTAAACCATGTGGTCTCCACTGCAATCACTCCTCCCTTTCAGAATCACTCCGCAGAGCTCCAGTGCCCTCTTCCTGCGGGGTCCGCTGGTGAGGGGCCCCGCTCTGCGCTGCTGGGGCCCGTGGGCATCTCGGCAGTGCCTCTCACCTGCAGACGCCAACACAGTGCCATTGTGCTGCCCTGGCTCGTCTTTCTCTCCAAGTTGTGGATAAGATTTTTATAAATCAAAAAGGAGACTTTCCTGGAGAATCACAGAACATGGGCATCAAAATGGCCTGCTAGACGTCATAAAAATGCAGACTCCTGGCTCCACCATCCTAGATCGGTCAGGTCAGGACAGCTAGTGGGATGTAATGGGCTTGCATTTTTAAATTTGAGAACTTCTTTTTGGAGTCCTAATGTGTTTTGTGCTATTGCGAGAGTGAGGAAAGCATTCTGAAAAGGACGTAGCTCTTTCCATGACAGAAACAGTTTGGAAGTGTGCATTAATTCAACAATATGTGAACAAATGAGAAGCAAGAATATCCAGCCTTAAGCAGATTTTAAAGTACTACGCGACATGCCATCAGTAACTGTTTTCAAAAGAAAAGGAAAAGAAAATTTAATCGAAAATACCGTTTTTATGACCCATGTTATAATAGTCGCTGGATTTCCTCAGTAACATCGTATCAATCCAGGGGTCACACATCATCACTGGAAGATGGCATTTGACCTTAATTCTTAGACAAAAGAAATAAAATGCAACTTGGACAGAGAGTCTGTTCATTTTAAAGTCTTCGTTTTGATTTGCCTCTCTCTCTCTCTGGGCCTACCGACCTCAGGTGTGCAGGAGATCCTGGCTGAAATCCTCAGCGTTGTTAAGTGACTGCAAAAGCCAACTTGGATCCGGCCAGTTTCACTTTGAAGGGGGAAGCCAGGGTTGGGGAGCAAAGATCCAGGGGTTTCTGCATGGGGACAGCTGGGACCCTGCTCCTCCTCAGTAATGACTGCCGGAGGGCCAGGTGCCGCTGCAGCTCCAGTCACCAAGGAGCCAGCGGGGCCCCAGAAGTGGGGACTCTGGCCAAGCTGCTTATGGGTATTGATCAGCACCCCAGTAGAGCTGGTTATTGGCTAGGTAGTCACACCAAAATCGTGTCTAAGAAGCAACACCCTCGGAAAGCACAGCAGAAATTCAGATGACTTCTGATTCACGTAGTTGGCGGGGTTGCTTTGCCTGGGGCATTGTCTCAATGCCGGTGTTGTTTATTTGTTCGCTCAGCCCCTACAACTGCAGCTTCCCTTGGTGATAGAGAAAGGCAAGGACAACTCTTGATACATTGTGTAACTGCATTGTGTGCATGCGTGTGTGTGTGTGTGTGTGTGTGTGTGTGTGTGTTACTAGAAACTGGAAATTAAACCCAGGGCCTTCACAGTGAGCTCCATCCCTAGCCCCGACTCACTGTATTACCTAGGCCACCTTTGTGCTTCTGATCCTCCTGCCTCAGCCTCCCGCAGTGCTGGAAACACAGGTTCAAGTTTTGACACCTGGCTCCTAACGTTTTTTATAGGAAGTGTTATTTCTCTTTGCCAAAGACAAAGTGTGAAAAGTAAGCATGAAAGGCAGAGACTTGGGCTATGAGCTCCAGAACACGAAGAGGAACATAAGACTGCACATTAAAATTCAGTATGTCTACGCACATGTATGTGTGCATTACTGTGTGCATATATGCTTCTTTCCTAAAAAAAAAAAAATAGAATCTTATTGAGTAGTTCACTTGAGAGGCCATGGTAAAGGATTTAACCATTTAAATGCATCACATTTAATCATATATATACATTTAACTAACTGTTTCCTACAGAGAACCAGGGGTTCTTGCTTCTAGTTTCCAGGCAATTCAGTGGTCCCCAGAGCATCAGTCTCAGGCAATATTTTATCAACAAGGATTCACACCCACATGATGAGGCCACAAAACACACGTCAACCCCGTCACCACTGAGAGGAATCTCGTGTAGAATTGAGCCAGTGGCCCCCAAAACACAGAGCATAGAAAAGATCTGCTCAGAGAATTTGCCAAAGAAAGAAGGACATGGAGAGGAAAAGCGGACCAGGAGGCACGGGTGTCCCGTACCACCGAATTCCTCCTGTCCAAAGCGAAGAGCTTGTTGGTTTTGGACAGCAGGGCGCAGAGCTCTAGTCCCGGGAGCGGCGGTGGAGGCAGCGGAGCCCGCCCTCCTCCCGGAAGTCTGCAAGCGGAGAATGCGTTACTGCTGCAGCCTGAGTGGGAGCCACCACCCCACAGACAGATTGGACGCCGCGCTGTTCCGTGCTGTTTATCTGCAGCTCCCTCCCTTCTGGCTTCTGCTGTCCAGCAAGCTCTTGGAGCTGGAGCCCAGCACAGATGGGGGCGCTGCCAGCTGGACAAAGCAGGTGCGCAGAGCCATCCATTGCGGACAGCTGTCCGTGCTCATCACACCCCCATTCGGACCTTAATTATGCCCGTATTCCTGCCTCAACTACCCTGCCTGCCCCACTCCTTCAGTCTCACCGACACGGGGCAAGGCCGGCCCACCTGGTCCTTCACGTTCGCACTCACCCGGGACCAGTGATCTCTCTGAATTCTCCCTGGCCCAGTGACCTCAGGCCCGCAGTCGCTCCGGCAGAAGCCTCTGAAGACGCACTGCTTTGGTGGCGGTGCTCTCCGAGAGAGGCCCCTCAGAAGGGTGCGATACGGCCGGCCTCCTCCGCACTTCTTTGGGCTCCAATTTCCTCCTATGAGATACGGGAACAATTTTAGTGCCTATTTCATGAGGCTCTATTAAGAATTAAATTGTGTGTATGTCTGTGTGTGTGTGTGTGTGTGTGTGTGCTGCACAAATGTTCTTGGAGTACCTGACTCATTTACCTACTGTGCTATGTAAATACTAGCTGGCATTACTATCAGATTCCAATTCCCCTAATATTTCTGACACAATCTGTTGGCGAGGCAGAGCTCCGTTCATGGTGGGCTGTGGTGGAGAGTACTACCTGAGTGATGGCTTCACGTAACGTCGAATTTTTGAGAACTGCCAGATTGGTTAGTGCTGAGTCCTTCTGTTCATGCCCTTGATTAGAACTGACCAGAGATGAAGCATATTTGTTCATCTTTGACTGGCACTGGATTCATTTCTTCGAAGATTGAATAGGTCTTTAGGGAATTTCGTGTCCTGAGCCAGAGTCCTGAAATGGCCCTATCAAAGCAGAGAGGAAAGTTCTCGGTGGGAAGCAGTGGATAAGGTGGTAACTCAGCCCTCGTCCTCAAGCCGTGCATTTGGGAAGATGGTTTTAGTGGTCATTATTGTTCACTTTGTTCCTCTTCTTGGACTAATTCTTTTTCTCTGAATATAAGATAGCTTACCTCCACATTAACCAGATCAGCAGAATAATCCATCTTTAGCCTTAGTCATGCAAAAGCCATCAAAATCCTGGCAAATCAGACGAAGTAAAGGAAGCTTCTGGGAAGTGAGGTCGGCCTAAGGCAGTAATGTGGAGGATTTCAAGGGTGATAGGAAGAAGTGGAGCCTGCGAAGAGCAGCGAGATCGTATCAGAACCTGTCTGTAACACAGCATTTCATTTTCTGGTATCAGCCTGCTCTTTTCCAACCTATCATTTGCATCATTTTGATTCCTAGATGGCAACAAGGACCAGATGCTGTATTGGTGTCTGCTCTTCCCTTCACAGCCATTTGAGTATCTGCCAGGTCCTCTGAGGACGGCATTACACACAGCTTTACTGGAAGTAGGAGCGATGTCTCCAGATAGCTGCAGAGGAGTCAGGAGAGGAAGCTGGCCGCGGGGTGAGGGGAGGGGAGGGCTCGGGCCCAGCTCACAGTCCTCAGGCCGCGTGCACCCTTGCTGGGTGGCCTTGCACCCGTCATTTGACCGCACCAAACTTCACTCCCTTCACACATAAATAAAACCACTGCTGGCAGGAATTTCCTTAAAGGAAAAATAAATAATAGCAAAGAATGATTCTTGGTAAATTACAGATATACTAGAAAGTACAGATGAGCTTTGTGCTGTATGGTTTATATCTATCGATATAGGTGCAGTCTTGCTTATGCTATATGACCTATCAGCATATAGTGGTAGCAATCTACAAACTTATAAAAATATACTCTTGCAATTGAAATAGATACCATTTCAGTTTTAAATAAAACTGATATAGCTTATTAATTATTATACATGTATTATATATATACATACATATACTCAACATTACAGTAGTTGTCAACTATAATTAAGTATTGCACCTAAACTTCACCTATCTATCAAGTAATTATTCTTACTCACACTCAGTTTTAACGATTATTGCTATTCATTCCTTGAATGACAATATTTGCTTTCACACTTTTTCTGCTTTCATGAAATTATAGATACAAGACTATCAAAAAAAACTCTGAAATTATCCCACATCTTTCTTGAAGAAATCTTACTTGAGAGCATAATAGATTCACATGCTTGATTACAGAAATTGGTTGAGAAGTGTTTTCAAAAAATCTAATAATAAAGTTATTCAAAGGCTAACTCCAATTCTAATTCCAAATTTTACTTTCTTATGTTATTTAACAATGTATTTATGCTTGTCATTCCTGATATGTCTTTAAGATAAATTTTTCTTCAAAGAAAGAGGTTTTTAATGAGAGGCATAAAATTGGCAGCATAAAATGGCATTTTGAACATGTGCAATGCATTTTTTTAATACTATGTTGGAACCGAATAGCAGTGGTATCTTTTCCTCTGTCCTGCTTCTCGTGGGCGTCTCTTCCTCGCTTCCTTCCCGTCAAAGGTGCCAGAGGAGCTCATGCATCCAGGCAGCCTTCAGATACTGTGTCAGAAAGCCCCACTGCCGTCCCTCCCTGATGATGAATGAGATTCTTTTTCTAAACAAATAAGCACTTCAGAGGGATCCCTTGACGGGGCTGTTAATCCACGTGGCCTTGCTTATCACCACCGAATTCAAGAGCTGCAGGTTTTCAAGGTCCCTGCACCGCCCGGCTCACGGGCCACAGGCCTGGACACAGCGGGGCTCTGCTCTCCTCTTCTGTTTCCCCTTCTTCCAGATCTAGTCTTCAGCTAACTGGCAATTTGTCTCTTAGAAAATCCAAAGCATTCATATTCTATGTATTGCAATTAGTTAGTATACTACATTGATACAGTTTTCCTTTTCTCTCCACAAAAACAACTTGCCAACATAAATTCTCACCCATGCAAAGAAAATTAAAGACAGGGACTTCGAATGGCTGGTCTTGATCATACAGGAGCAGAACTAGAAACACCACCTCTGGATTCCAGGGTGTGAAACACAGGCTCTCCACCTCTTAGCAGCAGTGTGTAAATTTCTTACCAGAACGCTGGCTCTTGACTTTGCTTCCACTGACATCTAGACTAAAGGTCAGCATTTCTTTCACATTCCAGACGCTATTAGGAATCACCTTCAGCATATCCTTGTTAACAAATGATGCACTGACCTTAATTCAAAGGGGTTTAACAAATCTCTCTCTTGGTAGCATCTTCCAAAATATTGTGGCCAGACAAGGGTTAAGAAATCAAGCATTCTTTAGCTAGCAGGTACTCTCGTGATATTTTAATAGTATCAACATGTACTTTTTCAGTAAAAGGAAAAAGTTTAAGATCAGTTTTGCCCCTGTAAATGATTAGCAGGCACTTCAGACTTGCAACCTCTTCTCCTCTTCCAATCCCAGCACAGCACCACAAGAGATACAGAGAAATACAGAACGCATAGTTTTCATCCTGGTCACAGCACTGCTGCCTTAAAAGGGCCAGGAGAGGCACGTAACAAAGCCTACTTAAAAAGCAGAGCATAATGTGTTTCCAGTTTATAAATTATAAAATATTCAAAAGCACTGCTAGATATCTGGAACTATTTTTTCTTTCCTTCTCTTATCTCTGTGCTTTCTCTTTTGTCCCATTAAGAACAAAATGCAAATTAAATGCAAATAAGATGCCTTAGGCCTGAGAGGGTAAGGAGGAAAACAACTCTGGAGGTCCCTTTGAAAGGTTATCAAGCAAATTGTTCAATCACAGGATTTCTCTCTCTCTTTTTTTTTTATTTACAAAGAATCTACAAAAAAAAAAAAACAATAAAACAGACAAGCAGGTTTAGCAAAGTCATGGTACAAGGTCACAAAGCCATATACAGAAATCTAGTGTTGGCCTATATATAAGCAATGAACAATTCAAAAGTAAAATTGTAAAGGCACAAGTTACAACATAGCAAAAAAAGCTTAAAGTAACATTACTATATAAATCAACCAAAATACATTCATTATCTATATCCTAAAAACTGCAAAAACTGATCAAAAGTACTCAAATACAAACTAAATAAGTGAAGACGGACTATGTACGTGAATTGGACAAATATTAAAACATTTATTCTCCCTAAACTTATCTATAGATTCACCTCAATATCTAGCGTAGTCTCAGCAAATTCTTTTTTTTCTTTAACTATCTTAACTATTTTTATATACATTTACATAAACATATACATAATTTTTCCATCAGTTTGTCACACAAGTGCAATGATACGATGCTTACATGTGTGTGACTTATTTATTTCACTGATAAGTATATTCTCAAGGAGCATCCATGTAAGTATGAAGGTGTCCAGGTTATCGTTCTTTATAGCTGAGTAGCATTCCATTATATAGAAATACCACATCTTTTTTGTCCATTCCTCAGTCAATGGACTTTTAGGTTGTACCCAACATCTGGCTATTATGAACTGCACTGCTATAAATATAGGTGCACATATATCACTCTGATATGATGTTTTTAATTCTCCTGGGAAGATACCCAGAAGGGGAATAGCTGGGTCAAACGGGACCTCCAATCCAAGTTTTTTGAGGAATCTCCACACTGACTTCCACAGTGGTTGCACCAGCCTGCACTCCCACCACCAGTGGAGAAGGCTCCTTTTTCCCCACAGCCCCTGCAGCACTTGCTATTGGTTCACTTTAATCACAGGATTTCTCAATTGTTTCCTGCATGTTGTTTTCTGATGTGCTGGGTGCTTGAATATTAAACCTTATATTACTACAGTTCAACAAACCATACTATTTTTTATTTTGTTTTCAGTTTCCCAAATAGAGAGCCTAAAAAGTCAAGGTTATAAATATTACTACTCACTGCAGAAAGTTTGCTACCTGATTTCAATTTATATTGCTGCCTAGTAAATATTACACATGATGGAAAATAAACTCAGTAGCCTATTAAATTATGTCACTGCATTTAAGAGGGAGAGGTTGAAATATGATCTATCACAATGATAATATTGAGCCTCTTAATACTCAAAAATCTGTGTGAGTAGCAATTTAAGCTTTAAATTGGAATCTACAGGCCTTTCTGAAGATTCGTTATAAATGAGACATTAAGTGAGTCATATTAAAATGGTTCAAGAAGATTTCACATTACCAGGAAAGCCCAGTGTTTTGAAGTTTATCTGACTCCATACAGAGGCACATCAGATCTAAGTGAAAAGGTTAAAATCTTAGGTAAAGTCAAAGTGTACTGTAATGTTCACAGATAAAGTTTTGAGATCCTTGTAAAACCCATTCATCAAATTCCATGATCAATTTTTAAAATGATTTGTATTTGTTAAGAACTTGTAAGAGGGTAAATGTTATTTAGAATCTCAACATAGTTAAATCAGTAAAACATTGCAAGCAATATTAAACATGCGTCCCAAGCAACCTCTCCCAAATCCTCCTCCCTCAGCATCTGGTTTTGTGTCTATGCCCTACTTTTCTTAGATCACCTACAATTTATCTTTATGGCAAGGAAAAATGTTTCCTTCAAGTTATAGGATTACATAACCATGTAGTTGTGACAGTCATATTATCAAAAAAATCTTTCTGTCCTCATATGAGACTAAATTCAAAACCTCATCAGCCATTACATCATTGCATTTCTTTATATATTCTGTGGAGATTCAACAAATATGTTGCCTAATTTTGAAATTATAATGCAGTACTTCTATTAAAAGAAGAGAGAACTTAATCTCTAGATAGATTTTCATCAGTGCACCTCGCACCAAAACGAATAGAGTGCCGCTGAAAGGTATCTTAAGTGTGCGCAAACTGAATATGCAGTGGAGTCCTTAAAAGACATTACATAAATGAAGACCAACTCAAAAACAAAGCAAAAAGTGAGTTAGAGAATTTATTGAGTCCCAAATGCCCTGGTCTCAGAGGCAATGATAAAAATGTGATTGTCATTTAAAAGAAAAGGAACATAAAATGATTTAAGATTCATTATGTGCATGTGGTGAATACCCACAATGAATGTGGTCATTATATGTCACAAACATAAACTAAAAAGTAACAACAGCAATAATAATAACAATAATATTGAAAATGGAGAGGGTAGGAGGAAGGGTAATAAAAAGAATCAAGATATGTTAAGCTCATGTACCTACTTCCTAAGATGAATGTAAACTTCATGCACTACAATCGCATACTAAGAAATTTTAGAAAGGTTCTACATAAAAAGGAAAGAAAAAGTACAGAAAAAAATACATTTTTAGAACTAGGCAACTTTGAAAACTGAAATAGGGAAAGTGAAAATTAAAGAACTTTTTATAAATTAGTTTAAAAATTTCAAATAATGCTTAAAACTAAACATACTCAACTTCGACGTATGTGTAGAGCCTTCCAGTTTCGTTACAGAAATAAAAGAAAAATACTGTGTAAGACATTTATCTTTGCTTTCATGTACATTTCTGTAATTAGAGTTCTATTCTGCTAGATAAATTGAAACTGAAACAGAAATCTTGCTGGTTTCAAAGAAGAATTGCTATGTCTACCTTAACAGAGTTTGCACATCATCCCTTATCTTTGAGTAAACAAATGATTGGGTGGTTATATGGCCATTGATGATGTTTCCCTGAGAAATTAATGAAAGAGAAAAGGTTGAGCCTGAAACGCAGGGTGGAGGAGAATCTCCAGGCCTTCCACAGTGATGCATTCCTTCCTAGTAATCAGGCAGGGCGCGTCTCCGCTGCTCTTTATTTTTACAGATCTATTGACAAGGACATTTTGCTAAGGAACAAACAGCATCCTGGGGAGAGCCATCGAGGGCGATGCAACTGCCCCCCCAGAGTTCCTGAACTTTGTTTTCCTGTTAGCTCGCTACACAAATCTCTCCAGCCTCTAATTGCAGGTTTGACTGTGCAATAATTAACATTTGGGTTGGGAGGGAGGGTCTTAAAAAAAAAAAAAGGACCAAGTAATAGATTAGATATTTTCGAACAGATATCTCAATTTAAGTATGGAATTGATTTGGAAATAGGAATTGCTTGGCAACTGTTATTTAATGGTCCGCTTGGACACTGCTAGAAAGCATTTGAATTGATTGTTCTTTAAGATGAACACATGAAGCTGATCTCATTGATATCAGAGTCTCTGTCAACATTTATCGTTAGATGCAATCTATGTAGCTGTTATCATCTTCTTGCACCAGAGCAACTAAAGCGAATGAGATTCCTCCTTTGTAGTTGCCCCAGAGTAAACATTAACTCCTGTCTCAGAGACAGTGGGCTGAGGGAAGGCTCCCGAGCAGTTTGTAGTGTCCGAGAGGTGGAGACAGCTCCTGGGAAGCTCAGCTTAGAAAATTCCCTTTAATAATGAAGTCAAATAAACCCCAGATGAGATAATTCACTCGGCTTTCATCAGTTCCTCTCACATCTCAGGAGATTTTATTACAGGACAAAGTAAAGTAGATGAATCAAACAAAGACATTCTCCAAAGTCAAATGAGGCTCTGACTCCGTAACACACGACCGGAAAAGGTTTCTACACCAGAAGGAAACCAGCATTTCTCAAGAAGGAAGTAACAAATGATACTTTTCTTAATGAACCTTTTCTAATGGTATGAAGTATGTTTACTCCCAATGAATGCTTAACTGAGTTAGTATTTTCACAAGAAGCTATGAAGTTATATCTCTGTCTATGCAAACAAACTTCACCTTGGATTCAGTGTATTTTATTATAAAATGAAATTGTTCTTTTTGTAATATGTAATTTTTAATACTAAACATTCCTAGATATAGAGGTTCACGTGTCTGTGTTTGCGTGTGTTTCTGTGCGTCTACACATTAACTGAGCAGGTCTAGAGGACTTAAGAGTATTTTGGTTCTACTTAGGAAAACAATCCAGGAATGAAGTTTTTGTTCCTTCTCTCTGAGATAAACACAACTGGACTCTCTATGAAATGTGGCCTTTTCTACAGAAACTTCCTGGACCTAGGTCCAGGAACCGTGTGTGGGGCCTTGGGCTTGCCAAGAGCTGGAGAAGCTGTCCTTGCTGCCCACTCTGTGATCACACGAACCCTACTGGCTTCAAGGACCAAGTGACCCAGGGTTTGGGGTTGGAAGAGCAAAAGTGTCGGGTCCCAGAATCGCAGGCAATGTACCCCGTGCACCAGGCGCTCAGGGATGGTCACACAATTGGCAGAGCCTAGTGCCAAATGCTAAGAGTGGGACTGGGCAGCCCTGATTGGACCCCAAGGCTGAGCGCGCAGCTGAGGACCCCGAGGGCCGCGCCGGTCACCCCGGCCCCGGGCGCGCGCAGCAACAGGCGTAGCTCGCTTGCTTCCAGCACGTTCTCCGTGCCCCTGCTCCTCTCCCGGCCTCCCTGATCACCCGCACGTCTGAGCCCTTTACGCGGCCCCGGAGTGCGCGACTTCATATCTTTATGACACGGAGCGAACATCTTGGCGCCGCGTCGCTGTTATCCATTAACCACTCCTGGTTTCCTAATCATCGTGGGCTCCATCCTTCTCTGCGCTATCTGTTATTGTCTTCCGAAAAGAGATGTGAGGACTCCCGAGGCCGCTCTGGCCCGCAGACATGATTTGTGTACCTGCCCGAGCGGCCCGGGCGCCCTGCGCGGGGAGGGAGAGGGCGCCCATCTGTAAGATGACAGCGCCCGTGACGAACGAGCGCCGGCCACATGGCTCCCATCAGGGCCGGCGCATCTGCCGCTCCTTCCCTTCGGCCGGCGCTGCAGCAGCAGCAGGAAACACCTAATAAATCGCGCGGGCTCAAATTAACAAAGCATAAAGAAACGTCGCCAGTAATCAATGAGTATTGCCGGCTGGAAAACAAGGACGGTATCAAACACTGGGAACCTACAAATGTGACCGCACTTTTCCCT